>WURT03186412.1:0-10126 GCA_009936505.3 Holothuria glaberrima | reverse complement strand
TGTGTGACGTCTCTTCTATTCATCGTATTGCCTCATTTGCAAAGTAATTAGCCTACAACCTTCCTGTTCTCATTAATTTTGTTCCGAGAGGAGAAATCTTTCTCACAAATTAATCGAAAAACGTCAGTCCATGATGGAGATAGATATTCCTATATTTAAAATTAATTTTACTTCACGAGAAAGTTGGAAGAAAAAAATAATATCAACCAGAACTTTTGTGCCGTAATTCTTTGACGAATGAAAATTGTAAATGTCAGGTTCATTCGTTCTGTCCAGTGCCTGGGCAGTGCCAAACTTGAGATAATGTGTAAAGAAGGTTTCGGTTGTTGACCGCAACTTACTCAAATGATGAACCTGTACCAAAACAGTGGGGTTTGTTTTCCTTACGTGGCAAATCTGTACACTACGTAGGAAAAATATTCATTGGTGCCATCTTAACATATCATGTTTTCAAGCTGTTTATATTGAAACAAACAAATACATACACGCACATACACGTACCAAAGTAAATCCAAAAATAATAATAATTATAATAATAATTCAGACCTTTGGACAGTTGTGTTACGACGCTAAGCGACTACGAATATGTGGCTTATGAATTAAAACTTCACGTCGGGTGGCTAACCAAATCAACCATTTAGATCAATTTTGGTTTCTTTTGAAAGCCAGTTCAGATGGGAAAACCGTAGATTGCTCTTGAATGAAAAACCCACCTTACTTTGACCCGGCCAGCGATCGAACCCCGAACCTCCCGGTTGCCAAGCTTCATCGCTTCAAATGCCATCGCCTTTACCCACTCGGCCACAGCACCGATCTTAAGTAGTTACCAGCTAGTTTCTAGTTTAATTTTTAACAGTTTAACGTGAACATTTTCAAAGAAGTAAATTGTGGGCAAGCAAAAATGAAGCGAAATGTTTAGCGCGCCATAAACTGTGTACCCTTGTTCCGATGCGGACTGGGCGGCAAAGGCCATGCCTGGTAGAAAATGTCCCAATGCCCCTCCTGGTGGCCCCTCTGGTAAAAGAATTGAAGTACTATTGACAATATATCTTCTGTCTACACCAGTCGTTGCATTTAGGTCTAGTATGAGTTCATATTTTTTGTTCCTCATAATCTAGCATGTGTGTCACCAAAATTGGCTTTTATCATTGCCTCATATGGTGACAGTTTATTTCAATTTTCCTAGCAAATTCATTTGGAATGTTTCTTTTTTTCGTAGGTTCTTTATTCTGCAACATCGGCATCTCTCTCAAACCGAAAAAAGTACCCGTATGTTTATAGAAGTATACCCAACGGTGTAACCGTCTACAATGGCCCGTATCTATGGATAATCAAGAACTACGGCTGGCGAAGGTTGGCGGTCGTGTATGATCCAAATGATGCTTTTATAGCGGTTTGTACATTTGCGTTGTTTTAATTTCTGCCAGTTATTTCTGTTTCTGTTAATTATATCTAAAGCATCTTTTATAATGTATCCCTAAAAGTGTACCACTATCCCTCCATGTTATAGTCACAAGGGTAGTTCAGGACCGTTCTCCAAAATTTTGATTATGCTTACTACCCTGCTCCCAGTTTTACTCAATTACCACGCAGTGAATCCGCGACTAGTCCGGTCAGTATAGACGCGTGCGGACATGATCTTTTATAACTTTGCCACAAATGGATGTTTCATTATTTATTTCACTTGTGTCTCTGGGTATCGGAATATGCCTAGTTAAAAGCCATAGACAATAACAAAATAACAGAAGCCTACACTATTTCAGGTCATGATATGTTTCTCATTATTAGGTTTTAGGAACTTGAATTTCATTATTTTTGCTTTAAGTTTCTTGTTTTTCTTTTATCAGAGATTGGAAGATATTAACAAGAGGACTGCTGACATAAATACTACTATTTTATCAGAAGTTATCGATAAAGAAGCCAAGAACCTCATTGAGAATCTTAAGGTGAACGTCTCAAAGCAGATTTACTGTTACCATGACTACACACAATCTCCAAATAAGAATTGACTGTGGCATTTGTAGTGACAGAAATTTGAGGCACACCCCTTTACTCCCTCCCACTTGTTGCTCACCGTACAAGGAGTAGCATCAATAGTTCAAACCAATTTTTCATTTCTTTTGAATCATTCCTCTATCATGAAACGGGTACTCCGTTACAAATCTGGTTTGTTATAGTTTATATATGTGTTGCCATAACAACAGAACTGTTGCAATTATCCACCAACTCAGGGCCGTCTTAGATCGGGCACTTGGGTCTGCAGTCCCCACCAATAATTTTCAGTCTGGAGTTTCTTTTAAAAAATATCATTAGCTGTGTCCCAAAACGGTCAAAATTTACCGTAGAAAATGTCAAAATTCTGAAGGTAAAGAGATCTCAGCTCTCACCCCACCCCATACCCCCAACCCCATTTCAGAAGCCCATGTACGGCCCTGAAAGTTACCACTGTACAAGGCTTACAATTGAGTACATTTTTCTATATAATTTATTGTGTATTGTACGAAGAGCTAGTCCCATTGAAACTATAAATCAAGTTGCGGACTATAAATCAAGTTGCACAAATTGAAAAATGTTGCAAAATCGAGGGCGCTGCGAAGACCCAGAAGTCATGGCTTCTTCAAACATTACACAAAATACTCATGCCACCTCTCTTTTGGGTTGTTGTACTGTGTAATTTAATGATCAAAGTAAAAGTCTGCAACTTTTCCTGAAATTGAAGTAGTCATTTATATCCTCCTCCAAACACCGGGGGAGGCTTCAATCATTGCTGAATGCACCCATGGAATTATGGGAACATGAAGTATAAACAACAGCGTGACGTCACCATAGTTCCCATGATTCCGTGGGTGCAGTTAGCAATGATTAAAGTTTCCTATTGGTGTAAAGTTAATACAGCGTTAACATTCTCCTCGAAGTGGTTTTGTCACTTACCAGTTCACAGAGGCGGCACCAGGGATTTGAAGGCGGGTGGATGGGGGACATGACCCCCGGGAGAAGTAGTTGTTAGGAGCAAATGCTTTTGTCAGCTGCATTAATTTAAGTCTGGGAAATGACACGTGACAAGAAGGGACCAGATGCCCTACTGGGGTAAAGCTCCCTTCCCCACTTCCCTTGGCTTCTTCATTGCCTGGTTTTCTGACTCGCTTATAAAGTAATAAGTATTTTAAAGGGTGTCAAGTGTGAATGATGTTAATTGTTAATTCTTTTAAAGGATGAAGATATCAGAATCATCATTGTAGACGCTTTTGAAGGAGACGCTCGGAGAATATTTTGTGAGGTACTTATTTTCATGTCTTTTCTTAATAGTAAAAACAACGATTGGAAAGCAATGTTAAGATGTTTCAAAAATCGTACGTCGGTAAGCAGTGATCATTTAATCCTCTTGCTTAGAGTATTTAAATTCGGTCACGTGGGCGATTTTATTTTATATCACATATATTTCATGTGCAGTCGAACACTTACCATCCAAGTTTGGGATAAAACAGCCTTATACATTTTATTTTGTTTTATTTGTAGACCATTTTATTTCGGAGAAAGTAAATAATAGTTTGCGATCTCCGGTGCTCAGATATTTTTGTAATGGAATAACTCCTTTTATAATCCAGTAACAAACAAAAAACAATTTCTTGTATACGTATGCACTGGCATAGTTTGTTGTATATACGATCCTCAAACATAACTGAATGCCCGTTAAAAAAAGCAAAAGTGCAATCATAACGGTTTTCGGAAATAAAATTGGAATAAAAGATTGGGTACTCAATTTGGCAACTGTATTAAATGGAGAGGACTGCAGTAGTCCCATGGCTGTTTAAAATAGATTTAAAACAAGGATTCTTAAACAAGTTTCCCAGTAACTCAGTACTTCACAGTTCACAAAAATAGATGCGCTCGAGGTGCGCCGCAAAAATGTGGTTTTTAGAACATTTTTTGCAATTTTAGTCCCCTGATTGACTTGTTGACTGATAGAGTGAAAGTGCGTCTTCGTGTCCATGTTGATAGGGGCACACGGGGTCAGCGTACTGTTATGAGGATGAGCCCACCCCTCCTCGCCCCGTGGCAATTGAAAGTTTTCACTTATTATGTCGTATTATATTTCATTATTATGTCATATTGTATTTCACAAGGTAATTAAATTAGTAATTTTATCCATTTCTGAACGAATTCGTGAAGTATTCCGGACTGAGGCTTACCCTTTTTATTACGCCCTTGCTTGCCATGCTTATGTGTAAGACTTCCCTTCGGTCGTTGGACACCTTACACTCCTCGCCGAGAGGTCGATCCTTCCCTCACGAATCCCCAAAGTCGGACCACGGGTCGGATTCTAGCAACCTTGCAAGCCACTTCATCTCCATTGCGTAGTCATCTCTGAATAAGTGGAAACTGTTGCTGTCATCAAAAGTTACGCTCCCGATGGCAGTACACGTCAAACATATCAACTCATAAGGACCATCATTTAAGTCAGGTGTTTCACCTACGTCACGTGATCGCTCGTCTCTTTGGTTGTTAGACATTTTGCCCGTCAAGCGTGCATTGTGTCACAGTAATATCTATGGTTATGCCGGACGCGTGTGCTGTACATGCGCTTATTGCGCGTGTGCTGTGCCCGACAATACCGGACAATCGCGTGACGTCACATGAAATACCTCTTTACTACCAATGGGTATTGATAATCTAATTAAACCTTGAGGTACATGTTACAATCACTACTAACTTGCACTACTACTTTTATGCACCAACAGGCCTACAAGGCTGGGTTTTATGGCCCAGATATGTTCTGGATGTTACCTGGATGGTATAATCCAAAATGGTGGAGGTTAGAGAGTGACGTGGAAGGCTGCACCACGGAAGAAATTGCAATGGTGGTCGAAACATCTCTCCCCTTGGGTGTGGACGTATCACCATTGAGTACTGTGAACAATGTCACTGTGGCTGGTATTGTAAGTCCTCCAGATATTAAGAAATTTGAACATTTGGATTAAGCTTCCAACAATGAGACGCATAAAAATGTATAGTTCATCGATGGGCATAAATACGGCATGCCCCTTTCAGATGGACTCCGACACCACAACTCGTAACTCATAACATGCAGTGAAAAGTACTCTATATACTGATTCCTTATCTTAATTTTTGCTTGTATGTTTCTATGACGTACACCTACGATATTGTTATGCTATATTTGTGACAAACATTGGTTGTAGTGGCGGTGTGAAACATGGTGAATTTTCTCCTGCACATTGTAGTTTAATAAATATTCATATATATATATATATATATATATATATATATATTTATATATTGATACAATTAAAGAAAGCATAAAAGATCCATAAAATGTAACCAAAGATATCTTGTCGATGCGCATAGGCGTAGTGAATTATAACTTGTTTCTCTTCTACATACAGAGCTAGGGTTTTGGCGAGACCACGGTCCAATTATTTCGCTTATATTTTTATTCTCCGTTTTTTTTTAAATACGGCCCTAAATTTAACAGACTCCACTGGAATTTCAAGATGAGATGAGAAAAAGGTTGCAATGGCCAAAGTACGAAGGAATCACGGAGAACGGATACATGTCATATTCATTTGATGCAGTGTGGTCTATCGGTCTGATGCTCAACAAAACAGTGGAAGTTCTCCATCGAAGGAATTCTTCCTTTCGACTTGAAGACTTTTCCTATAATGACCCAGCCCTAACTGAGATATTCCTGGAAGAATTTGCCACTACAAGATTTTTTGGAGCATCTGTAAGTTTATAAACAAAGTTTCACTGAAATCAAAATTTTTAGTGGGACTTTCGTTTCACTGCCAGTTATACCGGTAACACGCTGAAATTTTTTATGTATAACTTTCTTTGAATAAAATGTCTCTTTGACACACAGTGTTTAATTCCCAAAGTATCTTGAATGAGGATCCCAGGCCTCCTTCTCGGCTATTTGATTCCTTGCCGAAGGCAGGCAAGGAATCTATGCGATGGTGATGCCGTGTGTATGTCTGTGTATCTGTGTATGTGTGTGTGTGTTTGAGACACTCCTTCTAATCGCGATATCTCACGGTAGGAATGACCGTCACTTTTCATATTTGGTTTATAGATTTATCATGTTGAGAGAAAGATCTCTATTGTTTTTGGTGGTGTTCAAAGGTCATTTGAGGTCACCAGAGGTCAAAGACTGAAAACCTTGTAATCGCGGTATCTCGGGATACGAATGACCGACACTTTTCATATTTGGTATATAGATTTGCCATGTTAAGAGAAAGAACTCTATTGTTTTTGGTGGAGGTCAAAGGTCATTTGAGGTCATAAGAGATTAAACTGTAAAAACCTTGTAAATGGCTTGTAAACACCATATATCTCAAGATAGCAATGACACATGCGAGGTCACCAGAGGTTAAATCATGAAAAGTTGTAAAAAATGATATAGTCAAGAAGTATTAATTTGAGGGATGAACCTGAGTGAAACAAAGCCCCCCCCCCCTTTTTTTTGGCAAGGTATCACTAAGCCTTTGGGTTTTCTGGTTGTCTTTTGCTTCTTGCAAATTAAATGCTCACCCACACAAAGTGCGCCCCCGTTTTCGCTAAATTATGACATGAAACGAGTCACAATGAGTTAGTTAGATGAGGTTTTACGGCTCAGTTTCTAACCAATTGGTTTAAGTCGGGCCGGCCACGGCTTTTTTTTCCAGTTGTGGCTCACTGGCTGGTTTTCTCTACTCCACGTTACAATGAGAGTCTTTACACTAGGAATGTGGAGAAATTATACAATACATTATGGTACGGGAATGGGAAACAATTGTTACTCAGATAAGGGGTTCTAAGTGAAAAAGTGAGAAGTATTGGCTTAGGTTGTGTCGATAAATTGGGTATACTCTTCTTTCTGCAAAGTGCACATAAACACCATTTACGAATCGCGCCTCAGAACGAAACCGGCCCTAGCTGTGCTACCGAATTAAGTCGGTGGTAGTACTCTATATAGTGGTTTGATACTTAAAAAGCTTTCCTTTGAATCATCTAGCAAATGTCACTTTATCATTTAAAAATCCTATTTACAGGGTGACTTGGCCTTTATTGACGGTTAACGTCTTGGTTATTCCAAAATAAGTCAGATACAAGGTAAGAGGAGTTTATGACCATATCCGATGATATACATCTCTCACTCATTTGCAACTGTTTGCAGAGGTACGAGGCATTTCAAAGTTTTTGAGAATATTGACTCAACATATCCACGGCGGCTATAGTAAGACCAGTCTAAAAACTATTTGTTAAGCGTTCCCGCCCGACTTGAAAAAAGACCCGATCTCATATTTAACACTACACTATTTTAACTATTTTCTCCAAAAATGTAAGATGTTCACGTTATCATACATTTGGTATATATTTTAAGTATTAAAAGTAAAGTTGGAACAAACATTTAAGAATGCAGTTGAGACCATAACTCTGTGACCATTAGTAGACAGAAATGGAAAGGTGTAGGCCAGTTTTCACCTCACCCCCACCCCCTTCATGCATATCAGTTTTCTTAAATATCCTCCACATGCATAGGTCTTGTATAGAGGGGATATGAAGCTGCAGAATGAATTATCGGTTTCAAAGACGCCATGTGACGTTTGTACAATACGCCTTCCGTATCGATGAGGAGTTAAAAGAGCCCACCGCCTAAATATTCGTTAGTGAGGTTACGTACCACTGCCCTGATAAAGATCCAACAGACAAGGCCAAGAATTATTAAATCTGTTCACATTAATAAGAGAAAATATCCTCATCCTAGACACCTAGACAGTGCCAATTCTCCCAAGTTGTAGCCGGAACTGTCTTTAGCTTCGCCTTGAGCAGACACAACCCTAGTCTATTGATAAAGGCCACATCCCGGTAAGCATATAACTTTACAAGGCCTTGCTGTGTAATCAAAACACTCTCTGTGCATGCTGATTAATATGAGCTACTCTGCATCTTTTTGAATTTTGTGACTCTGATGTCAACCAAAGTGCAGTCACCAATTGAGACGTTTGCTTACCCCCAAGTAAAATTCATACTGACGAGTATCTGTCTTTAAGCATTAAACGTTCCTTTCAAGTGTCTTGGTTTAAAATATCATTGCCTTGATCAAGTACATGACTTACAGCTCGTAGACACGAAAGGTAAAAGGTAGGCCAGAAAATTGCAAATAATTCATGAAAACTGTATTTGAAATACAACTTGTGACAAAAATCTCTTGATAATCATTAGAAATCAGGAATCTTGGTATTCAAGATTTTTCAAAAGGACGCTCAAGGCAATGCATAAAATCAGAGGGATCGTGACAGGCGACTTTACAAGCTATTTTTACGCAGAAGCTAAAGAATAAAATCTCTTAATCTGCTAATTGCAGGTCTGTTGTGGCCCTGTTCTGAAATGCCTGAAAGTAACAGATACTGCAAATGATCTTAGGCAAAGGACCGAGAAGAGCTTAAACCCAATGAAAATATTGAACCGTCATACACACCGATATCACCACCCTTCGAAGACATTGTTTGGAACTATTGAACGAAAAATAAAAATTTGTGTTACGATATGAAGGCTATTGTAAATGTATTTACATGTTATCCTCCAAAGTCTTGTGTGACATGCATATGACACAGTTCTGATATGTAATGTAAAAAACATCAAAACCTAGAAACTAGTCATAATTTACATCAAAATCCATCAAATATCGACCATTCTACAGGGAAATTTCTATTCGACACTGTAGCGGAAGCTTAATGTGCAAATTGGTGACATGGGGACTCACATGATATTTCTGATGATATCCTGTTTTCTCAACCTTTACTTTAATGACAATTGAAACGTTGATATATCTTAAGTGATTTGTTTCTGGACATTTAAGTTGTCTACTTGGAAAATACGAGTCACCAAACTATAAGCTGTCTGGTGAGTCATTTAGAGATAATTTTTAAAGGTTCACAAAGGACAAGCTAAGGGTTTTCATTGAGTCTAATCATATTATGTTCAGGTCGATGTAAAACTGGATTGAAACTGAATAAAAGGAGTTGTTACCAGTTTAGAAGCGAAGAACCAATGGTGAACTGGATTTCAGCTGAAGGCATTTGTGAGGCACACGAAGCTGTACTGGTTGACATAGCAACAGAAGAAGATATCCATGTATTACGAGAAATGTTTATTACAGAAACAGACATGACACTTTATCAATGGTAGGTTATATTAAAAGATTTTGGTCAAAGTTTGATTTAGTGAAGAATTGGCATTTGGGTGTTGGACAAGAGGAGAGGCAAGACAACATGAAAAAACCACCACAGCAAAAATTGTGTCCTTTCTCCCTCACATAAAAATATTGATAGATGCAAAAGGTATCACAATTTTCTTTCTCAACATCTTCAATTAAGTAAACAAGGTTTGAAGGAAAGACATTAGAAAAAAAAAAAAACTGTCCCGATCGAAAATAATCGTACTCCGTCAGCCCCTGTTAGCCCCTAACAGTGGCTGTTTTAGAAGGAATGATGAAACCAACAGTCTATTCTGAAAAGCAGTACATTATGTGAAGCATTCTGACGCATGAATGTGAATGGGTATTCATTTTAAGTTTCGTCGACAATATAAACGAATGATATTTGAGGTTTAGCTTGCTACAAGTGCCGAATTGATACATATTTTTGTTTCAAAGCTGCACCTTACAACACGAATATTTGTCTGTTTGATATATAATTCAACAGACTTAAGGGTTAGTAAAGCATTCTGTCAATAAAACTAGAAATACTCTTCATATCTGTGCGTTTCGGTTAAAGAAGAATTGGTTTAATATGTGTGAGAAAGTTAAATAGCAATACAAACGTTATTTATTGTGAATTCCATACAGGAATGTTGGTCTGCGAGCCATTAAGACTAAAAGTGCTAATTCCATGAAGTATGAGCTGCGAAATTCTAAAAACTTAACGGTACGGCTACAATTTGTGGAACCAACAACAGAGTTAGAAACATGTGTTTATATCGACTTTGAAGAAAATGGAACTCTGAAAAGCGGGATGTGCAACGATGAAAAGCCTTTTATTTGCAAAATAGCGGCAGGTTTGTTGTTATGGTTCATTACATCTTTTAGCTCAAGAACAGCTTTTCAGGGTGGTCATGGGCGTAAAAATGT
>WURT03186380.1:0-10127 GCA_009936505.3 Holothuria glaberrima | reverse complement strand
TTAGGAATATGATCATATTCCTAAATACAATTGGTTACTGCACTTTGACACTAATTCAAACTATAGCTTCACTCTGCATATATGTATTTTGAGGTGAGTACATTTTGTTTCCAAGAATAAACGGATGTGTTTATTGTTGCACGTCTTTTAAACAAACATTAAGTTAAGAAATACTAAGTCACATATTGGTAGAAATTTCGCTAGATAGTTTCCTTTAGGGTACCTCGCATTTCTCACATTAAGTTGAAGCTATCCGTAAAAAAATAATACTGGTAAAATTTACAGGAGGAGCCCTCTACAGACGTAAGGCTACTAAGGGTGACAAAATTTAAGTTAATCAAAATTTTGCAATGTTGGGGAAATACCTGTTGAGTTTCAAATATGATTTAAAGGATCGCAAAGACATTTGAAAGCCGTTTCTCACACTCATCGGGTTTAGCTGTCCTAAAAATTTATAGAGCAAGGCAGGAAAAAGATTATTGATAGCAACCTCATAGACATAATAAAACAGAGCCAAGGTGTAGATCCTTATACATCTTTAATCTTAAGTGCCTGGGATCTCCAATGTAACATAAAGAATCGATAGAACTAAGATGGCCTTTCCTTCAATATGTAAAATGTCAACTTGAGTATCACTTAAAAATGGCCCATGCGAAGGTGTTTAAATGATTAATGTTTATAACTGAGACATTAGGAAGTCACAATAAAAAGAGGTTCTTGTGTGTTATTTGCTACGGGGTTTTCCAGGAAAGTGTCATTTGTAATCGTTGTAATCGTTTATATAATGTAAATGAAGCGTACATTGAAACACTACTTATGATCTACTTAACGGCTAAACTATGCAGTCAACATTGATTGATCAGGTTCAGACATCTAAGGCTCATTTCCCCTATGTTGTAGCTATGGCAACGATGGTCTATTTTCCTTACAATCGTACCCGCCTCTTTATCCGCATTGTTCAATTTTGTAAAAATTGACCACATGGACAGGGCCGTGTTTAAGAAGCTTACGGCTTAATATGCCTGAAATCTTAAAAACTGTTAAACTGTTAAAGCGAAGACAGCCTAAAATGTTTTTTATCGTTCCTGTGGACATAAATCTTTTCAGAAAAAAAGAGGTTTTTAACATTAAAAACGAAAGCAGCAACATTCATTTGTTACTCGACAGCTTAAATGTTAACATCACTATGGTTGTGTTTTTGCTTCTAAGACGGTGAGATGAACGATATAAGATGAAGAGCTTTCGGAAGCTTCCAAAAAGATTGATGTATTTAATTAAAAAAGGTACTCTGAAATGTGTATTCTATCATAACTCTGGCATTTTATATCGAGATATTTAATTTTTTAACTATTTCAGTTGGATTTGCCACTTATTTAGTCACTCCGAAACCATGGTGATCGTGATGATAAAGTAATAGTTTTGTAAGATAAACTAGTATTCTTTTCACCCAGAAAACCACGGGCTTTCAGAAAACTCTACTTTCTAATTGGTGGTCTTAAATTCTTCGATATCTGGTAGTAGAAACACACCTATTTTAACTTCAAAAAATAAAGAAATAAAAACCACCTTAAAAAGTTCCATAAACAGTTAGAGGCCACTGTATTTACACATGAGGCTGTGCTGAGGATTTCTGGAGATGAAAAAGGGGCACATTACATACCGTATATTATTATCCCTGAAATATGGTTGGGCTCTCCGAACCTTTGTTTTTGTATTTACTCGTATTAAAGAAGATATAAGGAATGAGATACAAACAACGAATATTGAACAAAACATACTTGCAAATCATTTAATCTCTTTCAGGTATCAAAATTTTATTGACAAGTATATTTGCTCATAATATTAAGCCTCTGTTGACTTGACCACTCTGTTTATGTCGAAGAAATCCTGCAAAAGTCGTCTTTGTTAAATATGTTGTGGAATGAGATTTGTTGTTAACAAGGAGATACTTTGTATTATTGAAGATTTTCAGTTGAACGACTTGTTAATAAAAGTTTGTATAATTTATTTCTTTGGATTCTTACGATTTTGATCTTTGTCTGCCTGTAACATCGCACAAGCCTTAAACTTATGTTTGGCAACCTTTCGTGTAAACAAGAATTATTGTAACGAACAACAACAAAATGTTTCAAGGGAAACTGCCGTCACCAATATTTGTAATAGTGTGCCAGGGTATCCTGTTTCATGAAAGACTCTTGAAAATGGTGTGACAATTTTTTTCTCACTATGTTGTGAAATTCACCCAGAGGCAGAGTAACTGTTTGGTCTACCTTGGAAATGCAATACGTATGTTCTGAAATATCATGAAAGTTACTTGAAGGGAAATAGCAGGATATTTGCAAGATTCAGCAATTGTTTGTACTTAAGTTTGGGGCAGGTGCTTGTGCCTTTTAAAACTCACAGGTTTATATGAAGACTGTCAACGAAAGGTTACCCAGACCATTATATTATCATTTGACAGTATGCCACTGATACAAGTTATTTGGTATTGCCATTAACATTTTGAGGAGTAAAGCAAGATTGCCATCGGAAACGAACTTTCCTTCCAAGGGTCAGCAAAACTAACTCTAGTCTATGTTGCTGGTTAGTGACTGAGTGAAACTACTAGGACACGTAGTTAAATTCAAAATTATGTCATTGGAATAATCTCTGTCACATCACGTGTAAACATAAGGCAACTGGGTGGGTCTAGCACGATATTAAAAAGGTAGTCCCAAATGCACTGGGTTTGTAAACATTCGTGGACTTACCCTGTAAACTGATAATTCTAGGTTTGGAAATGCTGTTTTAATTGTCAGTTCCTTTGAAACCATTTATGTAAAATTTAAAATCATTCCCGAACATGGCGCTTCAGTTCATGATACCTTTTCAACATAACTTTTTAACATAACCTTCATGCAATGATTTTGGGAAAAAATGTGTGCATGTTTCGAGATTCTCCGGGGTGTTTTATCATTCCATCAAAATGGATTTACATTTGCTTCATCTAACTTCTTTACCGTTGTTGAGGGAAAACAAATATTGGAGGAGTATGGCAAGATAGAGGAATAGGCCTGCAAGTGACTGCAACACTGTAAAACCAGGAAGCAACTTCCGGGTAGTTTCGAGGAACGGGTCACTGCTTATTTCCCCCCTTTCTCTATTTTACCTTTCTGTAAATGCCTTCCTGACGGGATATAACACTCCCTCCCAACGGGCCAACGGTTTTTTCAGGTAATATATGAATAACTCACTGAATATATGTCATTTTTCATTGCTTATTTTATTGCCCTTAATTTTGTTGGAAACATGGCTTACGCTCTTGTAATGGGATTATACAAAAATACTTATTTGAAAGTCTATAGACATAAAAGTATCATACTACACATTTGGTATCAAAAGCATCAGGACGCACAATGAATGCCCCCTTTACCCCTTTTTTGTCAATACTTAAACATTGTACCCGACAATCTTAGTTAAGGTCCTTAACTAGCCAATCTATGGTGTGGAGAACAAGGGGACACTGGCAGGATAAATATACTGCCATTCTTTACTGATTTCGACAGTTGAAAAACAGTAGTTATGATCAGCTGATAGTAAGCAGTTTTGGATGTATTTTTTAAGGCACAGATATTCAACTGAAAACATTAACATTTCATCACACTTAACTGCAAACATGCTAGCACATAATTCACAGGTAATTTCTGAACGGATAACCTTACACTGTACCCACTGGCGGATCCAAGTGGGGGCAACGGGGGCCATTGCTCGACCCAAAGATGGGCCAAAAAGTGCTTCCGAAAATTCTCTGAATAAATAAGGAATAATAAAGGAATAAATTAACTTCACAATTATACTCTTTTGTTGCACCAAATCGCATAGGAGGGCATTCAGTTACAGTAAAATTTTCCTCTTCCTACTCTTCGACCATATCACTGTACCACCAGTTTGGCCCCTCCTCTTAGACCACTCCCCATATAACTGTATCACCAGTTTGGCCCCTCCTCTTAGACCCCTTCCCATATCACTGTACCACCAGTTTGGCCCCTCCCAAACAAAGGCCCTGGATCCGCCAGTGACTGTACCACACTCTTTGCATACAGCTGGTAAGTTATCTCAGACAAGATCAATTATAAAAAAAAGGTTATCTTAAGAACAGCAAAAACAAAAAAATATTAAAACATATCAATCAAAAATAGAGTGTAATCTTTATAACTGGGGTAAATACGTTTGACACAGATTTGCTTATTTAGTAAACATTTATTCATTACATAGGCTTTGAAATATACACGGTACAAATTTTTTATCAAAAGATTATTTTTTGTGAATTTTGATGAACATCATCATGAATACTTTTCATCCGTTTTCAAATTGGTTTTGGTTTGCATCGGTTTAAAAGTTAGGATCTACAAACCTTAAATGTCAGTTTATACAAAGCTTAATCACCGAAGTTGACGCATGAAGAAATCGAAATACATTGAATAAAGCATTTCTCCTGCAGGAAGAGACATCATTCGACCCTATAAGCCTCATAACCGAATTTTTCATCCATAAAAAGCTTATATCAATTACAAAATATTCTGTGATAGTGTCAAGATAATCACATTCGCTTAACTGATGCTACGAGAAAAACTACTCTGGCATGCATAAAGGAAGAACTACTGAAACGTGGTATGCTTGGTGCAAAAAGAAACCGATTAATGATACAAATATCCAATACAAGAACCGGATACGACTAAATAATATTTAGGAAATGATCAGTTTTAATGATTCATAAGAAAATACTTGCCGTGGTAGATGACGTGGTTCTATTTCTGGTCTTCTCTTGACCACGTTATATCCATATGTAAATGGTTTGAATTAGATACCAGTGTTGGGTATAAGGCGTGGGTCACACAACAGCGATTTCGGATCGGACTACGGTCCGATTTTTTCTTTTTTTTTTTGAGTTTAAGTTAGTATCTTGTCCATCTCTGGTCAGAGGGAACCAAAGATTTGTCAATCTGTGTAAATATATGATTTGTATCAGAGGACTATGTAAATGAAATGTAACCTAATTATTTCGTGACGTCACATCGACAGACAACTTTTATCGGACTACGCGTAGTCCGATAAAAGCTGTCTGTCGATGTGACGTCACGAAATAATTAGGTTACATTTCATTATTGTAGTGTGCTTGCGTGCTACAATCTTGGCGTTACATGACAGGCAGGCTTACCTACATGACTGAATGTTGAAACTGGAAGTTCCACACTGTTTTGGTCCGTTTTTACTGTCGTTACTATCACTGTACAGGCAGCTAATATTAAGCCTGTCCATGATTTTTTACCGCTCTCTTTCACACATTCTAAATTAGTCCCGACGAAGGACCTCGTTCATAAATAGAAACAGCTTGTAATGTAGAGTGAAATGTTACTGATTGATAAAATGCCGAAAGTCTTTATTTAAGAAAGAGATTTTAGTTGAATGCCCGCTTGCTTCCTCATTAATACAATAAGAATACATAACTTGAAATTCGCAAACAAAGTAATCAGCGGATGATTTTATCCTAAAGTTTAAATTGATGCGAGCTGGATGCGGGCGACGTATTAAAAAAATATTTGACTTGCGCATGCGGAGCAGTCTATGTATTTTTAAATTGGCCCAATTGTGTATGAGAAGTTTAACTTATGACAAATCATGAAGAAGCGATTCTCTTGCACGTCCGAAATGGCCGCGAATTTTTTTCGGCACTTTGAAAAAGATATGACCAGCTATAAGTATCCCTGGAGTTACAGGAGGCTAGTCTAGTAGCGTCAATTGCAGCAGGACGTAGGCGGGAGGAGCCTGCCGGGAGCTGGCAGAATACCTGTTCGATTTAGCAACAAAGTATTTTCACGCGGGGGATTTTTGTGAGCATAATTCGGGATGCTGAGTGTATCAAATCGCCAAAATTTACGGCATTGAGTTTTGGAGGGAAATTTCGGGATCTTCTTTTCACCGTCGTCAATGTAAAATGATTGAACTCACGTCCATCGTTCAAATAACACCACAGTATGTGTGAGTAGGCTTACTGTGTGTATTTGCGCCTGGTCAGGAAAAGGTATTTAACGGCGGCTCGAAATGAATGATCAACTTATTCTTCGTTGATATAATATCGTTCATGATGGCAGCCAAGACATTGAACTAGGCTACTGTATTTGGCTCTCGTGAGTGCAGGTAGTTCCCACCCGACTCTTGGGAGTACTTAACCCCCAGCCCCACCCCAGCGATTTACGCAATCGCAACTTTTGCTTATTCAAAAATGCAAAAAAAAAAAAAAAAATGCAATTTTTGGACTTCATTTGAAACCACCTGAATTTGTAACACAAGCAGAACTCAAGTGCTCAGAGTGACAAAACACGGACACTGTTTCCGCGCACTACAATGAAAGGTATTTGCAAGCAAATACAGTTGTTCTAGTTTACATAGTCCTCTGATACAAATTATATATTTACACAGAGTGGCAAATCTTTGGTTCCCTCCGACCAGAGATGGAGAAGATTCTAACTAAAACTCAGAAATATCGGATCGTAATCCGATCCGAAATCGCTGTAGTGTGACCCTTGCTTTACAGCAATTCTGATGAACAACAAGCTGACCTTTTAGTAAATTCAGGAGCTGTTGGTGATTTTACTATTTTTTATGTAATTTCAACCAAATTAATTTTGATCATTGATTTAAGTTACTCCTGGAGTTATGCAAAGTTCCAAAGTTTTTTGTAACGGTTGCTATAACGAAGAGGGACTATATTAAATTTGTCGTGTCATTAGGTTATTAAAATTTTGAACTACGAATTTTATCACTAAATGGTAATATTCAGTACAAATCAAGCATAATAATATTTGAATGTATTATGCTCATCCGACATGTTTACTTGTATTATCTCGTTATCGTGCATCCTTCTTGATTCCTTGCCGAAGGCAGGCAAGGAATCTATGTGATGGTGATGCCATGTGTGTGTGTGTATATGTGTTTGTGGCCCTCCTTGTAATTGCGATATCTCAAGAAAGGAATAACTGGCACTTTTGATATCTCAATATAGGTCACCAGAGGTCAAAGACCGAAAACCTTGTAATCACGATATCACGGGATAGGAATGACGGACACTTTTCATATTTAATATATAGATGTGTCAGGTTTAGGGAAAGAACCCTATTGTTTTTGGTGGAGGTCAAAGGTCATTTGAGGTCACCACAGGTCAAAGACCGAAAACCGTGTAACCAAGGTCAAATCTAATTTTTTTTGACATGATACATATTGGTGGGAAGGACAGGCGCTATTCATATTTTTTATATATTTGTCATGTTGAGAGGAGGAACCCTCTGGTTTTTGGTGGCAGTGACAAGTCATTTGAGGTCACCAGAGGTCAAAACCTAAACATGACATTACATGAGAGGAGGCACAGACAAATCGCTTCTAAGACATGTTTTTTTTTCAACTTTTTTGTTATTTAAGTTTTGGTGGGGTTCAAAGGTGATGTGAGGTCAGCAGGAGTCAAATTGTAAACGCATCCTAAAAACTGATGATGTAGTCAAGAAGTGTTATTTTCAAGGAACAACATCCCTTTTTCGGCAAGAAATCACTAAGCCTTTGGGCTTTCTGGTTTTTCCCACGTGACATTGCAATTGTAATATTGCAACAAGGAGGCTCTTATATTTCCACCACATAGTAAGTAATTATATTGTCAAGATGACATCATCGACCTCGGTAAAGGAAATGATAGTATGTAACTTCTGATAGGCCTGTATGCAATTTTCCCAGATTGACCATGTGCTGTTAGACTTCTTCAGTAATTGGTATCTTGGATGTAACTTCCGTAGACCCATTTCTTCCATACCTACGGCTGTAACCCCGTTTGCTACATAATAGTCACGGTCATGCAAGAAGGAAGGAATAGTTGGTAGTAAATGATGGGGATTTAAAACTTGTATGAAACGGAGACAGATTGAAGTTTTTGGCCCCATTTTGACTTTGTGGCTTTTCTAAAACGTCCCGTATTTTAATAGTTGTTTGCAGAAACGCGTGGATAAGTATGACACGGTTGTAGGATCATTTCCCTCCACAACATTTTATTTGAAGTAATTCTACTTTAAATTTGGTTTAAGAACTCACTATTCGAAGAAAACGAGCCCCTTTATCTGTTTATAGAAAACAGGGACGGGGGGGGGGGGGATTTACACCACAACATCCTGAACTCTTCGGCAGAACAGCGCTTGTGCGAAGAGCGATTTACGTTGTGGTTTCATAATTGCAGTATGAACAAGGGTTTGCCACCCAGAGTGCAACTCCTAGTATGAACACAAAGTTTTGAATACGAGTAGGAAGTGTGGCGTGTCTGGTAGTACGTAAGCTTACTAGCACAAATCCTTTGGTAGGAGTACGAGAAGTATAAAGCCTACACTGTTGAAATTTCTGTAAAATTACTGAACAAAAAATAAAGAAATATACAATAAATGCAAGAAAAGCGCTGTTTCAAAACTCGACAGTTCTTTTTGTCATTCTACAACATTTTACAGACATTTTTAACATTGTATGTATTGACGTCACCATCTACTTACTTGGGAACCGAACCAACGTCATATAAAACGGCAAACAGTAAATGTTATGCATAATACAGCTAGTTACGGGCTTACCTCAGGCGAGGGCGCAGCTCGATTTCCATGATCCTCTGACATCATATGCATACAATATATACATTAATACATAAATTAAATTTGCAAAAGCTTTAGTAGCAGTGCGAACTCGCTGCCTTTTAGTTACATTTTCCAGACTACGTGTGGAAAATGGTGCAGCCCAAAGATTGCCGTTTGACATATTTACAAAATAAACCTAGTTCAACATATGAGGCGTTATCCTGTCTAAAGACAAACATAAAAAACAAACATAAAATGACTAAATTAATTAAATAACTACAATTCGTTAACTTGAAAAATCTGTTCTTAAAGCCTTTCAGGCGCGGATCCAGGATTTTGAGAGGGGGCGCATACAAAGGGGTGGCGCCAGGAAGCTCGACAGGGGGGCAGGGCCGGCTGATTTTTGCTTTTTTGCACTTCAGTTCTTGCATACTTGCCCTATCCGAATTTTCGGGGACCCTTTTTTTTTGGCTTTTTTGCAAAATCGTTGATGAAAAGTCGTTGGTCATCGAAAAAAGGGGACCTGTTCCGGGTGCGCCCCCTCTGCATGCGCGACTGCCTTTGTTCTAGCTCGCTCATATGAGGCATATTTTCTGTGTAGACTAAAATAAAATTTATTCTTGGAGGAATAATATTTAGCTAAAATTTTTTGACAATACTAGGGTAAATCTCACTTTTCTGGCTCTGTCATTCAAGTCTGGTCACATCATCACGTTTACGGCTGATAATTAACCTTGTACTGTGAAGCAGGTTTTAGTTACACTGTTTTTTGCAGTAACTGACGAACATATATATATATATATATATATAAACAGCATACAATGCGTAAACATAAGAATCTATTGTGATTCAATAGTGCTTTTAGACAATGTGACCTGACTGACACGCTCTTTTCTTTGTGTGCTTGTTATTTTTTCTTATTATAGACCTTTTGCATATGACGTCACGCGACGTCAGTTTGGATGAAAATAATGAAGCATACGTGCAGGAACGGCGTAGGTTTCGCACCCGCGTGTAGTAGATTTTCACGCGTATACGATTGGTTGACAAATCAGCTGTCTGCATTTGTTGGTGTAACTTACAATGATACGCGCTTTTCCTCCAAACGAGGGATCACTTTCTGCTCTGTGACGTCATATGCATAATGTCTTTAGACCTTATGTATGTGACGTTACAGAGAAGAAAGTGCTCCGTCGTCTGGAGGCAAGCGTGTATCACTGCAAGTTGCACCAACAAATCTAGACAGCTGACTTGTCAATCAATGGTATACGCGCGCAAGCCCACTACAGGCGCGTGCTAAGTGTGCGTTACACAACGATATTCTGAACTCTTTGAAATGTAAATGATACTTACTATAGCGCACTCAACAACCAAAGGTTTTCTGAGGCGCTTTACAATAAAAATAAAGTCCACTAGACCTATGTATAAAATGCTTCGTTAAACAGGTGAGTTTTTAACTTAGATTTAAATATTGCAATACTTGGACTACATTTG
>WURT03186369.1:0-10127 GCA_009936505.3 Holothuria glaberrima | reverse complement strand
TAATTGTTAGACTACATATACCATTAGCAAGTTTACTCATATCTTATGAAATCTGGATATGGAAGTGATTAGGACTGAGAATGTCAGCGTCTTTTCCGAAAGTCTGGTAAATACTGGCAAATCACTACACGCGCCCGAAAATTTTTGCACTTTTTTCGGGAATTCGATCAAAAATTCGGGAATTCAGTAGAAAATTTGGGCAACCTTTTCAGTTTTTCTTCATCTTTGCCGAAATTTCACCTATTCTGTGCCCGTATTTTGGTCATTTTTTTACCCGTATTCTCGACCTCAGAAAATTGGGGGGGGGGCAGTCTGCCCCCTGCCCCCTCCCGTCTCGTACGCCTATGTTACCCGCTACACTTACTCCTCGTTTGGAACATGTTGCAGACTGAATAGCTTGTGTGTCTGAGTGGATCGTTGCAGCATTATTCTTTTGATGAGGAAGGACAGGGGTCCTAGAAATTACTAGAGGTTAGTTAGATTTAACGACAAATCAACACGGATGTGTTATATAGTGTAAACTAGATAAAAACGTTAAGTTAAAATACGGTTTTAAACACGGTTTATGTTTCAAGTTCGGTTCAAATACAATTTAAATACGGTGCAAGTCCCTCCCTTTAGTCGCCTCTTACGACAGGTGGGAAACACCGTGGGCATATTCTACAACCCCCTGCCCACGGGGGGTACAAATTACTAGAGAGACATACAGAGAAAGGCAATTGCACCAATACTCGAGCGACTTGGAACAACAGCCAAATAAATCATCTCGTATAAAAGGAGAGGATATAGGGACGGGCTGTAATGAGTGACTGACTGATAGATCAAAGTTTTCATAATCGCAGCCAAAATTCCATGCGGGGACGTATGACGAAGGTCTCAACATTTCAGTTTGGTAATGCCAATCACTCTTAGGCCCTTGGAGTCAGGATTTTGCAAATGTTTTCCGGGACAGAATGCTGATAGTAATCATGCATCTTGTTGAATTCATAATTTGTAATAGCCTGCAAAATGACGGATAAACTTTACACTGAGGGTGTGGGGGACGACAGTGAGTGGTTTGGTTGAAAGACACAAAAAGACAAAAAAAAGGTAACGATGGATGTACTAGTACTGCTTCTACGATATATTTATGCTATGCACTACTTAAAACACTACACTGAAGCGAAAATGGCTTCATATAACATGGCAAGATTTAACTGACATCCTTATCACTGGTGCTATTTGCTGTGTTCAGAATTTCCCTACATGATCCCTTCTAACAGTTGATGAGTACGCATTCACATGATTTATCTCAATGCAATGCTACAGCTTAAGTTATGGTTCCAAGTAATTAAATTTTGACCTGGCATAATTGACCATGATAAAAAACAACGGTATTAAATAGGCAGACTACAAGAATAAACAATGTAATGCTTCAATAGGTGTGAAATGACAAGGTTTGTATAATTTGGTGTTTGACAACCTCAAATTACACTTAACTTTGACAAAATTTCGAGAAGATTCTTCTGCCTAACAGAAATCCTGGGCATTGTATACATCATTTCATAAAAGGTATTAACCAACAGTAGTACCTGTATTCCTCAAGGACCCTTTCAGATTCTGCAGGAAATTGTTCATGGCAAAATTGACCACAGAAAAACTTGTATCATAATACTTCATGTCCTCTTGACATAACAACCCTCAAACCCCTCTTTGATTCATTTTTTTTTGATACCTTCTCTCAATATCTTTTTGAGTATGAGGGAATCATACTTCCTGATCAAACCAGAATGCCCAAAAGCTTAGTGATTCCTTACCGAAAGAGGGATGTTCATCCTTCAGATTAACACTTCTTAACTACACCCATGATTTTTAAGATACATTCACAATTTCACTTCTACTAACCTCACATGACCTTTGAATCCTACCAAAACCTACAAAAAATTAAAAAAAAAATAAAAACATTTCTTAGAAAAGATTTGTCTGTGCCTCCTCTAAAGTAATGTCATGTTTAGTTTTTGACCTCTAGTAACCTCAAATGGGTTGTGACGTCCACCAAAAACAAAAGGGTCCCTCTTCTCAACATGATAAATCTATACACAAAGTATAAATACCTTCTGTCCTTTCCACCTCTACATATAAAAAGAATTTTATTTTTTGACCTTGTTTACAAGGTTTTCAGTTTTTGACCTCTGCAATGTATACACTGTTTGACATCTGGTGACCTCAAATGACCTTTGACCTCCACCAAAAACAACAGGGTTTTTCTTCTCAACATGACAAATCTATACACAAAACATGAAAAGCATCGGTCATTCCTTTCTCGAAATATCGCGATTACAAAGTTTTGGTCTTTGACCGCTGTGACCTCAGACGACCTTTGACCTCCACCAAAAACGAGTTTCTTCCTCTCAACATGACAAATCTATATACCAATATGAAAAGCGTCAGTCATTCCTATCTTGAGATATAGGGATTACAAAGTTTTCAGTCTTTGACCTCTGTTGACCTCAGATGACCATTGACCTCCACCAAAAACGACAGGGTTCTTCCTCGCAACTAGACAAATCTATATACGAAATGAGTAGGTCATTCTTATCTCAAGATATCATTATTACAAGTTTGTCAGTCTTTGACATCTGGCGACCTCAAATGAACTTTGACCTCAACCATAAACAATAGAAGTCTCCCTCTCAACCAGGCAAATCTATAAAACAAATAAGAAAAGTGTCAGTCATTCCTATCTTGAGATATCGCGATTACAAAGTTTTCAGTCTTTGACATCTGGTGACCTCAAATGACCTTTGACCTCAACCAAAAACAATAGAATTCTCCCAATATTTACCAAATATGAAAAGTTGCTGTCATTCCTACCTTGAAATATTGCAATTACAACGAGCGTCACAAAAGCACATGCATACAAACACATACACGTAATTGGCGTCAATCGGGAACATGTTCTTAACAGTGAAAATGTGGATATTCCAACTTGGGGTGTATCTACACTTGACTAGGGAAAAGAAGCTCATCTCCCTGATTACACACACACCCATGCACCAACACATGATGTGTTTACTAATGATAGGTTCACAACATGGAAAATGGGGAAAACACCAAATAGTTTCAAACTTACTGGGGCACATCTCTGAAAGGTGCAAAATCCAAATTCATGGCAAATTTTGGATTTGGGAATTTGGGATATCCCCACTTGCAGGTGTACCCACACTTGCCAGAAGAAAAAAAAAATGCTCATGTCTCCGATTTACACCAATTATATATGCACACACACACATACACACAACATCATCATCCCGTATATTCCTTGCCTGCCTTTGGCAAGGAATCAAAAAGGTGAAGATGGAATTCAAAGATTTTACTCCTATTTCTTGAATCAGGAAGTGCTTTTCTTATCTTCAAACAAGAATGAAAACCTTTCATGTTTTCTACCTTGGGGCACTGTAAGCTGCTTCGTTGCAGGCTATCTAGTACATGACACATATGACCTTAAATGTCCTTTGACTTCCAGTAAACACATTAGAGTTCTGATGCTCAATACAACACATCCTCATGCCATGAACCTAATGAAAATACTCATTTTTCTATTCATGATCACTGATGCAACATATTCAATGGTTTAGGTCCAGTGACTCGAGATGAGCAGCATGCAAAGTATCCAACCTTCTTGATTTGGGATGTGTTGTGTTCGACTGTTAGGAACATAGGATGATTTCTGAACTTTGCAGAAAGCACTCAACCTCTTCCACATAACAGTGGAATACTGCCCAAGCATAATACTGTACCTCTTGAAGATTACCCATCTCTTGAAATCAGGTTTAAGGCTAAATGTCAACTAAGTGAAGAGTTCAGACATACACAAGCAATGCCTATCAGAGCTCAAAATTCTGACGGTTTGTCACTACCCCAAGGGCATTTAGCAAATTGAAGTAGGTTTGGACTGACCGACTTATGTATTTGTTAAGCTCTGATGCCCATTTACACATACCTGTACATCCCAACTGCAGCATCTTCGGCACATTATTCCAGCCAATGAAATCAAACCACGCTCTCCCTACTACTGCAAATTGAATAGAATGATGAACTTGAACCTACATACTACTATGTATAAACTATGCTTGGGAATGAGAAGTATTCTTTTTACCACTAAATAATTTACAATGTTTTTAAATTATAGCATGGTTTTAAACTATAGCTTAAATGATATTTGACCTTCACCTGAAATAAAAAAAATTTTTTCTACTTAGTACTGTATAACTAATCTACCAATTTCTACAGAAACATCCATGCTTCTTACCTGCACAACAAATTAACGTACACAAGCACAAATGGTCATGGAGACCAGACAAGCCACAATTGTCATTGCAATTGACAGTAAGAGCAAGTTTCCTTCCCTCTTGGAAAAATGCACCGTTTATTCCTACAACCAGTGTGAAAAATTCCTTGATTCTATCAACTTCAAAAAGCTGAAAGAAATACAATGCCTCTAGAACTTTGCAGGCTACTTGCAACAGCAAGTCATGTCACCATTGCCAATTGTCAACTCTTATTTGAGGAAAACTTCTTTAATAAACAACTCTTGCAACTTCAGACAGATTTTCTTACCATTATGAATCCTTTCAGGAGGTGATAAATTTGTCCTGTTTGACAAGACCCTTCACCTGTTTTAACATTTGAACTGTGACACTTTCTTTCATCCCCTTAGTTCTCATATTTGTCTCACTATAAAAATTTCTTCCACACTAGTGGCACAAAGGGGGTTTTCTACCCATATGAATCTTTCCATGACCTTTCAATACTTGGTGAGACAACACTTGCAGCCCCAAGTTTTTAGCCATGTCACCGACTTTCATAGTAAATTGTAACAAAATTGACATTTCAAATTTTCAATAGAAAGTATCCATTCATAGGTAGTCCAAAGTGTTTACTATGAAACTTCCAGTTACTACTGACACAACAGTCTTTCCATATAAGCTGAATCACAACCCTAAAAGTTAGATTATTTATCATCATGAATCTTTTCATGGGCTTTCATATTTCCTCTCTGAAAAAACCTCTTTTCACAATACCTGCACATATAAGGCTTTCCACTATGAATCCTTTCATGAACTTTCATATTTCCCTTTAGGGTGAACTTCCTCGTGCAAAACTTGCACTTATAAGGCCTCTTGCCAGTGTGTGTGTTTTCGTGATCTTCCAAGCTTCTTGAACTAAGAAACTTCTTTTGGCAGTACCTGCATGAGTAAGCCTTTTTGTCCACATGAATCCAATCATGCACTATCAATTCTCTTTTGACAGGAAAGCTTTTTTCACAAAGCTTGCACCTGAAAATGTTTTCACTTTGATGAATCCTTTCATGACCTGCTAAAATAGTCCTCAGACGAAACTTCTTTCCACAGTATTTGCAACTAAAAGGCTTTTTACCTGTATGAATCTTCTCATGATAACCCAAATAAACTCTCTTAGCAAATGCCTTACCACAGTACTTACAGTGCAATGGTCTTTCACTAGTGTGAATCCTATCATGCTTTGTAATAGACCCTTTTTGGGTAAATTTCATTTCACAATACTCACTTTTGTAAGGTCTTTCAGCAGTGTGCACCCTTCCATGTCTCTCCAAATGTGTCTTTAAATGAAACTTCTTTTGACAGTATTCACAAGCAAAAAGCTTTACACCTTTGTAGTTTCTTTCATGTGCTAGTAATTCCTTTTTGTAATGGAACCCCTTACCACAGCCTCTGCACTTGTAAGTCATAATATGAACCCTTTCATGAGATTCCAAAGCTATCTTAATGGAAAATTTCTTTTCACAATAACTACAACTTAAGAGCTTTGCAACACTATGGATCCTGGCATGAGTAAGCAAACTTACTCTCTTAGAAAAAGCCTTACCACAGTGCTTACAACGGAAATGATTTGCACCATAATGAATTCTTTCATGAATTGCCAAAGCTGTGACTGTACGATACATTTTCCCACAGCTCTTGCAACTAATTGGCTTTTGGCCGGTATGAATTCTTCCATGGTTTGCCAAAGATGTACTAGTACGAAATGATTTTCCACAGCTCTTGCAACGAAATAGCTCTTTAGCATGAATGTTTTCATGACTTGCCAAAGATGCCCTTGTACGAAACATTTTTCCACAGCTCTTGCAACCAAATGGCTTTTCACCTGTATGAATCCTTTCATGAACTGTCAAAGCTGATTTCTGAGTAAACTTCTTTCCACAATATTTACATTTGTATGGCCTTTCCCCTGTATGTACCCTTTCATGAATTATACATTGTGCCCTACCATTAAACTTCTTTTTACAGTACTGGCACATAACATTCTTTGCACCTGCATGGACCCTTTTATGGGTTGTTAACTTACTTCTGACTTGAAAGCTTTGTTTACAGTATTTACTGCTCAAATTATTTTTACCATTATGACTCCTTTGATGATTAACAAATCCCACTCTTTTAGCAAAAATCTTCCCACAGTACTCACAGAGGTAAGAATTTGTCCTGGAATGAATCCTTTCATGACGTGTCAAAGCTCCTTTCTGCCTGAACTTCTCTTCACAATAACTACACTTGAAAGATCTTTTACGTGTATGAGTCTTGTTATGAACTGCTAAATTTGCCTTACTGGCAAACTTTCTGTCACAGTACTGACACATCAAACGTCTTTTATCTGTGTGATTTTTCTCATGTTCTGCCAAAGCTGTTTCAAGATTAAACTTTCTTTCACAGTACCTGCACATAAAAGGATTTTCAAGGCTGAGACTACTTTCATGCTCACTTTCTGAATTTCTCAAACTTTCCTTGTCCACGTGAACAGCATTTTCTTCTTCTTCCACATTTCCAACAGAATGACCACTGCTTAGGTGTTGATCTTCTTCACAAGGTACAGTATCTTCAGCTAAGACTTTATGCAACTCGGTAATGGCGCCGTCTGTTACTATGTTTTGTTGCTGCACAGATTTTGTCTGTGTTTCCCCTTTCATTGGTGAAGCAACACCTGACTCTTGTCCACAATTCCCTTCATCAAAGCTTCTTTTTTCCTGAGACTCATCTGTTATAAGAGACAAACAGATAAAGTTGCATCTACTTTATGATACACTGAGTAGCAAATGTGTAAAGTACCAATGATTCCAGTCATTTCATAAACTGTTTATAGGGTTGTCCCAGTTGCAACTGCTGGTCCTTTACACAATTTTTTACAACTAACACAAGGGTTCCTAAATACATTTCAATATCCATACTATGCATCAGACATTTCATACTTAAAATGTTTTTAGCTCTTACCTATAGCTACCTTTGGTTTTATGTTTTTTTTTCCTGTTTTTGTTTTGTTTTGTTTGTTTCTTTTTACACACTTGGTTATTTTGTTCTTGTTCTGTTTAATTTCCCTTTTTCTCACTTGTGGGTTATTACTTCCTCTTCAATTTTAGGCTGCTAGTTGTTAGCTACAATTTGTAATGTCACTTTCAACACTTTTATGTGATTTCCCCATTATAAATGTATCACTAACTACTCCCCCATGCCCAACCTCCCCCCTTCCCTCAACCCAACTGCCTGTCTACAACTGAATAAGATGTAACTATCTCATGTTGTGTTCTTCTTGAGTTGATCCAAACTTTGGTCACACTATCTTAAGATGATTTACCTTCAGAGTTGCATGAAAGATTTTATGGCAAAGGTAATCTTAGGATCCCTTCTAGCCATAAATGAAGCTGTTTATAAAAGGTGGTCTTTCCTCCTAGAAACACTACAGAATTATAATTACAGCTGCTCAGAAGTATGAATGTGGTGGTGGTGGGGTTAACAAACTGTATCGCAATTTCAGATAAAACACTATCTTGAAACACTTGTTAACATGACAAAGGGAGTATGAGCTTCTGGACCTCGCAGTCCTTTAACTGTTGTTGATGTAGATGTTGATGTTACTGTTGTCATCAAGTTATACAGCACATCTACACTCTACCTATAGGGTCATTCTCTATTTAATCACCCAATATGGAAGGAAGCTGTTGCTTGACCACCTCAAAAATTCACCAAAGTTTTCGTATGTGTATGCTGTCATGAAGAAAACATATTCTGAAAATATTAGCTGAAGTCCTTAAATTCTGACCATTTTCAAATATTTGAATGTTAATTATTGCCATTCACTTTTATAAAAATAAAAATCTGCAATCTTAAACATTCATACACAAGAACAAACATATATATATATACCTACATTTATTTTGACATACTCTGAACATTGTACATTTACCTACTTATACTATGGAATGTGATCTTGTGTCCTGTGTTGAAAAGAAATAATTGCAAGATTTTCATAGTTTAAAGTCTGATCACCAACAGCCTCCTTCCACCAGAAACAATAGCTTCCATCTTCCAAATGGACACAGCCACATACAAAGTCTAAAAAATGTGCAAACTTCATATATTTAAATACAGTGGTTAGAATTTCTCAGAGGTTGATCTCAGGTGACACTATATGATCTCTGACCTCTATCAAACTAAAGGTTTTACCTGCTCCTTGGTTCAAATTCTGATTGAAGCTAGTTAAACTTGGTTCCTCTGTTACTACATTTAGTTGCTGCACAGATTCTGTCTGTGATGCCCCTTTCATTGGTGATGTATCACCTGACTCTTGTCCACAATTCCCTTCATCAAGTCTTCTTTTTTCCTGAGACTCATCTGTTATAAGAGACAAACAGATAAAGTTGCATCTACGTTATGATACACTGAGTAGCAAATATAGAAATTGCCACTGGTTCCAGTCATTTGATAAACGGTTTACAGGGATGTCCGAATTGCAACTGCTGTTCCCTTACACAAGTTTTTACATCTAACACAAGGGTTTGTAAATACATTTAAATATCTATGCTTTGCATCAAACATTCCATACTAAAAGGTTTTTAACTCCTACCTTTAGCATTCATGGGATTACTTTCTCCATTTTTTTCTTTGTTCTTTTCTTTTTGTTCTGTTTTATTGCTCCCTTTTCTCACTTTGTGAGTTACTTTCTCTTAATTTTTAGGCTGTTAGTTGTTTTAATTTGTTTTGTCGCTTTGATCATTTTTATGCAATGTGCCCATAATAAATAAATCACCCCACCCCAACTGACTTTCCACAATTGCATAAAATGTTAATATCTCATCCAGTGTCTTTGTTGAATTTATCCAAACTTTGGTCACATTTATCTTAAAGTAATTTACCTTCAGAGTTGTGAGAAAGGGTTTATGTCAAAGGCCATCTTAGGATCTGTTCTACCTATTGGTATTCTTTAAAGCAGTCATCCTCCTAGAAACAATTTAGAATTATCATGACAGCTGCTTATAGAAAAACAACTGGTAGGTGTGGGTTGCACACTGTGTCTCAGTTTTAGATAAAACACTATCTTGAGATACTTGTCATCATGAAAAAGGTAGGTTAGATGAGGTTTTACGGCTCAGTTTCTAACCAACTGGTTTAAGTCATGAAATAGGCAGGATAAGCTTCTGCGCCTCCCCGTGCTTTCACTGTTTTTGCTATTGCGGCTGCTGTCACTACTGTGGCTGTTGCCATTAAGTTATACAGCACATTTCACTAAAGGGTCATTCTCTTTCAAATCACCCAATATGGAAGGAAGCTCTTGCTTAGACTGACTCACAAAATTCCCCAATTTTTTGTATGTGCATACTGTCATGAAAAAAGCATGTCTTGAAAATTCCTTCAATTCTGACCATGATAAAACCAAATATGCAACATGAAAAGTATCCCTAGCAATATAACAGGGGTTTCAGCTTCTGATCTCTGGTGACACCAGATTACCTTTGACCAAGACCATAACCAGGGGTGCCAGCAGAGTCTGCCTCCAGGGCCTGAAAAATTTATTGACCGCCGGCCTGGGGGAGGGGTCTAAGGGGAGGGGGTGTCCCCCTCCCGTTTGGAAAAATTTTGAATATTTGAGGGTCCTCAGATGCAATTTAGTGCACCTATTTTGCCAATTTTAAAGGAAACTCACTGCAACATTTTTGACAATTTTTCAGGTGAACAAATATGGGTTCTGTCCTTGAACTGATGTGGCAGAAAAATAATAAGGCTACAAAGGAAGTTTTCAATGGATGTAAGCCCCAACACAAACAATTCAAACAGACAAAT
>WURT03186368.1:0-27594 GCA_009936505.3 Holothuria glaberrima | reverse complement strand
ACAAACTGAGTCACATTCATCAGAACATTAAAATTTACAATCACTGTCAATGTGGACAATTAAACTGATTTGCTTGTTTTTAACAACTTTGCAGTGTATTAAGTAAATCTTACTTTGTTAATTAATTTTCTGTCTGCATTACTCTAGTCTGCTCTAGTCTAAACCCTACAAAAAAACATCAGCTTAGTTACCTACTGGGACCCACTGTAACACTATCATGAAGTCAACCACCGCTCCTCTGCCTTAACACCCCGACCCCCCCCCCCCGGCCCAAAGTGCTATTTTTTAATGTTTCTCTTTACAAGTGAAAAAATCCGGTTCCGGCCGGAACCAAAACTTTGGATCCGGTGCATCCCTACATGAATGTAATAAATTTACATACTAAGTAACTTTATACTACAGTTTAGCTGGAGCTCAGTTCCATTCTGTCAATGCACTGTAGCACTCAGCCTTCCATGGTGCATCTTGTGTGTCCAAATGCTGCTGAAAGTAATTGCATTTAATACTAGTAATGATTAGAATTGGGTATAACATATTGCCAGAAAAAATCTCACTCATTACGGTACTTCCACAGATTTATTGAACAGAGGATCACGTGACTAACACGGGCGCCATGGTTTGACCAAATTTAGGTTTACCAAGATGGCAGCAACATGGCTGTAATTTGAGAATGAATCTGCAACATTTCAGACAAAATACAAAAAAAAAAAATGGAAGGACAATATCATTGTTCTTCATTCTGTGTGCTGACTTTGTCCTCATGTGCATTCTTTCGAAAATATTACAGATGTCTCGCAAAATTTGTTGATACTATACCAATTGAGCAAGTCTAAACGTTTACACACTAGACTAGCAGGTAGCCACATTGGTTAGCCTAAACATGCACAAATGGTGTTGACAATCAACGCATAGGATGCAAGTGCAGTATGCTCTGTCCATATATATAAGAAGTTTGCGTACTTCATATGCAGGAAGGGTTGGTTTTGTGGTCTTTGCATGTGAATGTATTTTCAATTAGTAATTGTGACTGTCAAAACTCAAAATGATGTGGTCTTTGCATATGTATTTTCAATTAGTAATTGTGACTGTCAAAACTCAAAATGATGTGGTCTTTGCATGTGAATATATTTTCAATTAGAAATTGTGACTGTCAAAACTCAAAACGAAACATTGCTCAAGACTAATTATTATTTCATGCATTTATTTCTATAAATTTTCAACAGGTCAGGACAATAAAAGTTGAAAAGAAGATAAATGAGATTGTGAACAGACTTAATAAAACAAAGGAGGAGAGGCAGGTAGATTTGAAGGAGGAGAAAGATAATAGAGACAGGCAGGAAAGAGAAGACCAGAAGAAATTGATGAAGGAAGAAAAAAAGAAAGAAAAATTAGCAATGAAACAAAAACAAGAACAGGATGAATTGAAGTAAGTTTGTACTAGATTTAACAGACTTACAATTAGGCCTTGATTTTAACAGGAAGTCTAATAGACTGATGCCCTGTACTGTGGCTATAGTCCAGTAGCACAGGTCTGATGATAATTGCATTGAAAGCATGTGGACATGCTATCAAAAGAGACATTTGTATGCCACTGACATCACAGTGACAGTGATGTTAAGTTTTGTGATCAATAATAATTTATAAGGATTTTAATTGTGAATGTAGTTTTGGCTTGTGTTTTGTCATTTAAGGCCTAGTTTTTTCATACCTGATGGTGCACATGCTGTCAGCTAAGTTTACTTACAGCCAGTAGCTACTCTCCAACAAAATTGTGGTCTAATTGTTCAAGGCCATCATTTGCTGAGTACACTTCTGTGTATGTGATCTGCACCACCCGTTGGCCAATGAGAGAGGCATACATTGGAAGGGCATTGTTTGAATTTATGAAATCAAAGTTAGCATGTCCACACACACACTAACAGAGCAACGACATACTCCCACGAACAATTTTGTACACAGAAATACTTCAAAACCTCACCTTCACCCTTTCATTCAGGCTTCCAAATGCATGTCAAATACACTAAATAAACATAAAAGATATTAGATATTATGCACAACTTGTCCAGTTGCAGGACTATCTTCCCAAAAATGTAGTATTTTTGTGAGTACCATCGACTTGCTGTTGCTGCTTTTAAAACACTGTGTAAAATGCCATAGCGTGTTTATCCCCAGGCGCCCTTAAGCGGCTAAACTCTGACCTATGCTACAGTAGGGTAGCCCTTTCAAAAATGCTTAATTAAATGGTTCCCAATGTAAAATGTTGTAGAAAAGTAATATATCCTAACAATTTGAATATTAATAGTTTCTTAGCTCACTTTTTTAGCACAAAGCTATTATTTTGGCAGGATTTTGAGAGGATTTAAATGAAAGTACTCAGTAAATCTCATTTTTCATAATCATTTTGTAAATGAAACAATTCATTCATACGGATTAAGAATCTTCGTTTCATTTCCCTTCAAGTGATATGAAATTTACTGAATTTAACCACCCAGCTCATTGCGAAAATAGCGATTAAGTATAGCCTATCTTTCACAAGATTTGCAATTACATTTTGTAAGCACCTACACTACTAGTTTAGGTTCCGCTTGGCACCATCATGGAGGGTGGGCACGTATTTTGTTTTGGAGATTTCGTAACATTGAAAGCACCGTAGTACTTCATTCAAACGAAGCAATTTTGTTTAATCTTTCAAGAATGCTAAAGTACTTAACTATCCACTGATAACCACCCAGCTCACTCCGAAAATGTGTTATATCTTACCAAGTTCTGATTTCTGAAACCTATCGTACATGTTAAATATGCATAGGGGTGTGTATGTGCGATGTTTTGGTATCGTCGGCTGTGATTGGCTGAAAGTTGTGAATGAAAGGTGTGAACAGCTTTTTAACGTCATAGTATACTATGTTGTTTGCATTGGTTGGAGCTTTTGCATATGCCTATACAATCCCAATAACAGTTCCACTAGATGCTCTGCAGGCTGTCCTGCTTTCTTCCCGTATCACACGTTTGCATATGTACTGTTTCATCATTCTGTTCTAAGGTACAGTAATATTGGTGGCTAATGTCGCCGGAACTGATTGAAAATTATGTTACAAAAAAAATTCATATCTCAGCTGTTTGTTCACCTATTTACATGGCTTTTGCTTTGTTCGCTCAAAGATTTTACGCCACATTTTATGGTACTATTTTTAGATAGAAATTATCTTTATATTTTTTCTGCGTGGATATGCTATCAAAGTGCAGTAACTAATTATGAGTAAAAACGCACAGTTCCTTAATATATATTTTGGTTAGTGGGGGTTCTGCTTTAAAGCTCTCGGCACTTTGAGTTGGTTCATGAATTCACTAAACTTTTTCACACCTGTCAAGTTTTCTCCATGTCCTTATGATAAATGATCAAACTAAGATAATCCCAGACCCTATGTGCAAATAAATTTTACATCAGTAATTATTTATTCAACTTGGTTTTCAAAAATTTGTGACTAGACACTTTTCACATTAGTATTAGCACATGATTATTACAAGCAAGGGTCCAAAAATTCCAAATTTTTGTTTTTGCATAAGTGTTGGATATGCAACTTGACAAATTAAACTAATTGTAAGCATTGCCATGTGGTAGTTCCCACATCTTCACAAAATTATCAATATTATCTCAATGTGCAGCTGTAAATTGTAAAATATTTTTACATTTTTTTTCAGGCATTACACATCACTGATGCAACCCGACAAAATGAAATCTAACAAAGATGTGGATTCAGACGATTCGGATGACTTCATGTGACCTGCCTCTCATCAAAGACAGATCAATCAGTGCAGAGGAGGATAACAGAAACTCTACACACTTCCTGTTATCCTTTAAGTGTGGCTGGCTTTTACTCTTCTTCAAGTCATATGATAGAGATCTCGGAATGATTCTAAACTTGCTGTAAGAAGTTTAAGTTAAGCTGTTGGTGGTATAGGAAGGAGGAATGTGGTCAAGAAGGTTGCTACCTGAAAGAAGTCAGATGAAGACCAGTTGTACTGGAGTGAAAAATTCTTCATGCCTTCTGACAGGAAGTTGAGATACTGTATAAGGGGAGGGAATACAAAGGCAGCTCCCTGCCTTCTTATAGTTATTTGGGAAAAAGAGTTAGTGAGATAATCCTCATTTTGATAAAGTGTTGTGATAAAAAATGGGAAGTCCAGTGAAACTTGTGATCATGTCAACAGAATGCATACTTTCGTAGCATATGAGTGAATGTTGTGGGTGGTTACTATATTATGGGGAATCAACAGTCACGTGAAACTTACTATGTCAGATGAACTAAATGTTACAAGTCTTGTCTTATTTCTGTCGCATCTTCCATGTTGTTTCAGAACACATATATTGCATTCCCTAGGTGAACAAAGGGAATATTTGCATAAATTTAAAATGTCAGTTACAAAACTGTTGTCATATGATTTAAGAGAACCATTCATGAATTAGGATACCTGCATACACTAATTCAATTTGGTTTGACTAGATTTTCCCTTTAAAGTGTATCTCATACTGAAATTACAGTTCAGTGTGTTACAGAGGTTGTAAAATTAAACTTATCGGTCTCATTCCCATCTTCATAGTGTAGATGTATATTCCGTTGCCGAGAAGTTTAAAATCTATTTACTCAAGGAGAAAATGTACAGGGTACACTGAGGATGTCCTTTTCACACAATGCACTTTCTACAGGAGATCTGTTAAGATTTGGTAGATTTTTTAAAATAAATATGGAGAGACTGCTTTCTCTCTTCAAATTAGTTCAAAATATAGGACATTAAAAAAAAAATTGTTAATGAGAAATAGTTCAACATTTGAAGTGAATATACAAGAAAGATGAGATGGTATGAAAGAAAAATGGAACAATCCTAATGAGGGATGGGGGGGCAGCTCTACATATTTGGGATAAGAAGTCAAAAAGATTTAGTAAGAGGGGATGAAGGATAGTCTTAGTTCTGTTTCTGGAAGGGGGGGGGGAGTGGTGGTTAGCTAAAAGAACTTTGCGACAGTGAAAACTCCCTCCATGGCACTATCACTTTCTCTGTTTGAGCATCATGGTTTTAGAGCCTATTGCTAGTTCAAATGAGGGGCAAGACTCCCTTATTTAGAAATCATCAGCCATGCCAAAGAATCTTACCATTTGTCTAGAATGTTTGTAAAGACAAGGAAAGAGAGGGGGAGGTGATGGGCAGGGAGAAGGGGGCAGGGTTAAAGAGATTGAAGGAGGAATAAGTGTAGGATGATCAATTATGTGTGTGACTCCTTTGGAAAAGAAAGTATTTAAGGCAAGTGCAACAGTTGCCTTATTAAAATTGAAGATGGGCAAACTGTTCTTATGCAGTCTTGTTTTTGTGTTAAAATTTTTGTGGCTCTGAATGTGGGATATGGGTACCGTAAGCCTAACAGTGCAATGGAGGTGCCACAATACAATGAGTTTAATCCATGACTTCAGTGTCACTTAATCCTAATACAAAATGACTTGCTAGCTGTTTGGGTAGGGTTACTTTTTTATACTGGAAACAACATGCTACGTATATACAGTAAACCTGTTCCTTCATTTAATCCTGAATACTAAAAGTGTCACTTCATATGGTACTGCAAAAAACATATAAATGAGATAAAATCATTTCAAAAAAGAAGTAAAGGAACACAGAAGTAATAAAATTTTGTTTTTATTCAAAATTTGTGAAAAGTGTATTTATCTTAATTTCAATACATTACATATTAATACACAATGTCAATACAAGTATATACAAAAAATTATTGCCTTATGAATATATCTATTTCTCTTTAATTACTTTAAATGACATGCAGAGCCCACTTGATCAGTAAGTAAAATGGTTTTCACACACACGTGATAGTATTTACTCAAAATATCTGGTGAAATGTTAAGTATATTCGTGAGTCATTCTTTTTTAAGTTACATCCAACTACATGCAGAATTCTGTAGTCAATTTGTATGTAGATTTCTTTACCATAAGATGAGGTGGGAAAAAAAAGAGGGAAAATTTTGCATGATATTTCAATATATCATATCATAATTTACAATGTTGCTCTTTCTAAATGTTAAATCTATTGAGTGGTTGTAACTGATTAAGTCAAAAGTAATGATCTTCATTAACATAGGGAGGAATGTTGACCTGCCATCTTTCAATGGGTATGTGTACATAAAGAGGTACAGTATGCAAGCCAAGGGAAATGGAGAGTATATGGTGGGGGAGGGGGATTCAGGGAGATGAGTGGGGCTGCAGCAACCCACTGAACCCATGTATCTGGACTGAAGCCAATTTGTCTGAATTACACAATAAAATTGTCAAAAGATGAATGGATGGTATGTCTTTTCTCACTTATTAAGGTTTGGAAAATTTGCAAAGTACCAAAAAGACACCACTGTACCCAACAAGACAATACTGAAGACAAGTTTCTGCACTTGTAAAAGTTGCTGTACTTACAGTAAATGTTCCCTTTCATCTCAAGATATATGTCTAGACACTCATTGACTGATTACTTTGTTGTACAGTCACTAAGATTTCTGAATGGACAACATACTTTGAAGCAGTGTTTACACTAGGGTTCAGAAACTGGAGGGATTTCCCCCTTCCCAATTTTTTCGTGCTGGATTACAAATTCTGGGGGGGGGGGATTTCCAGAAAATTTAAATCAGCAAAATGAGTGAATCAGTTATTTATTAATTAAATGGGTCATGGTATTATGACTCGTTGATTTCCGATTGTTCTTCTGTGTCACCGACTCACAGACGAATTCGACAGTTCCAAATTAACATGAAGTAGGCCTACCGTATGTTGGAACTTATAAAAAGGTTTGGGCCACAAGTCTGCGCAGGAATTTCCCACAAACAATTATTTTTCTTGCAGGACTTAGAAAGTCAGTGTGAGAATTGCGCACCTTAGCATAAACACTGCTTTGAGGAACAACAAAGTGAGCATGTTGTTATAATTCACACAGATATTCTTGGATGGGGCTACACTTGAAAAGTATACTTCCTGCAGGTACTCCATTTTATTGTTTCAAATAATGTGTTAATGGCAAAGAAGTGACTTAAAGGGAAAAATGCTGTCCCTCCAATTTGAAGCAGTGTACCCTGGTACACTAGTTCAGGAATGGCTCCTATCAATCATGTGACAATATTTTTGTTACTTATTTCCTAAACTTATGCATAATAACTCATTGGTTTACCCTCAGTATTCCATGATTTGACACAGGAAGATTCATGCTCAGCTTGAACTTTATGTATACACAATATCTTGCTTCCATAGCATGCCACAAAAATGCTTACAGTACCACTGTATATCCAAACGAATAAATCATGACAAATGAATTAAATCCTGATCATCCAATAAGCTGCATTCTTCCTTGTATAGTCTGTACAGGTATGTGCAAACATCAAAATATCAATAAATGGCAACAAAAATACGTCTTGACATTTTGGCAGTTTCGACAAGATCACAGTATTCCAGAGAGGAAATAATCTTTGCATCACATTACTTTCAAAGCTGGTAGTGGTCAGTGGTCAAATTGCTATACATAAACATGTACAGGTACGGTGGTTTAGGGCACTTCTAGCAAGCAACCCAGGGTTTTTTATGTTTAAACAATAACTCGAACTAAATATAAAACCCAAAACCTACTATGGAATATTTTACCTGAATAAGTAATTATCTGTACACAAGTTTTACTGTATGTGTTGAAATACATCCAATAGACATACAGTACACTGGAAAGTTGCATACCTTGGAGAGAGTAATGCAGGCTTAAGGCCTGTATACACGAGCAACATTTGTAAAATATTCTCAAAACTTTTGAAAATGTTTTGAAAAGAGTTGACAGGGCATTTCTTCTGCAACATTTTCAAAACATGCTGTATACCCTGTCTACACTGTGCAACAAAACCGAAAACAAGCATGTTTTTGGATTTGTTGCCAGTGGATGTTTTGGAAGTGTTTTGGGAATGTTTTGCAAAAGTTGCTCGTGTAGACAGGCCTTAATGTAGAGAATTGGTTGTGTTACAATACAATGGTAGTGTACAGAGTGGGGTTCCAGCCTCCAGGACACCCCCCCCCCCAACCTGGACAATTCAAAAGTGGACAAATTCCCTCTGCACAATTCTCCCTATGGCTGGGTACTGTAATTCCAATCTAATTCTCACTCAGGCATTTTCACTCCCTGACAAGCACCCCCTGGAATGGCCATTACACGAAGTGGTGTAGCTTGATTATATGCTTCACTGGGCCTGTAACCCCATTAAAGCAATACAACAAAAGACCAAATGCCTCACCCCAGGGGAAATGGTCACCAGGAATGCCTTCACCTCCCTAACCATGCAAGTGACTCTACAGCACACATTTGGCAGGTAAAACCTTACTCTCAGTGTACAGTAATTAAACCCACATAAAAACTTCACTTTGATCAGGTCAATGATAAAGTATAGTTAATACTGTACATGTACAATGTACAGTACAGTCTCATACAGTACCAGGGTGCCCAGCTTCCTGTTGAAACACATACCATGCAAGCTGTCACCATCACGCTCATCATACATGATGCTCATACCTAACATATGGTACTTCTTTCAGATTAAATTTCATTTGACATTGAAAAATCTGAGAGACATTCAGCATACAGTAGTACACTTAACAACCAATGAGTTGTTAAAATGAAAAAGAAAAACAAAACTCAATATTAAAATGGGGTGAGAGACTGAGTACAGTAAAGTAGTCATGTCATGTGAATTAAAATGGCAAACTGCACTACATTTTAGCTATGTCATTATGCTACAGTACATGTGAGAGATTCCATTCTAAATACTGGTACACATTTCTTCCCTAGGGGCCATCCAACAGATCACATAGGCCCAGGATGTGTTGAACGAGGGCCCTAGTCTGATCTGCACCATTAAAAAATCAATGGTGGCAGATCTTGGGTCTTTACATGAACAGTACCCTAGGTTCCCTGCCCGTTTGAAGTCCCCTATGCAGGCAGCATTTATGGAGACACCTTCCTAAAAAAGTTTACTACCCTTTATGAGTGAAAACTTCCCACAAACTATTTTTAAATTTTTGCCTTTTTTTATTTTTTGATAAGAATTAATACAATATTACTGTACAGTATGCATAGCTGAAATTTTTATCAAAAAGATCATTGCACAAAGCTATATGCTCCCCATCCAAATCTTAAAGGACATACAGAGTCCCATCAACCATCAGGTTCAGTATTTTCAAATCTCAACTGTTAACCGATGAATTATATACTGTAGCATCTTCCATTCACACAATTAAAAAATCATGTGTTCATGAAAAGGAGAATTTAAGCTGATATTTAGTTTTGATACACTCCTGTCAAATTTACAAGAGTTCCACAATTATTTGTGCTTCTCAAGATATTAGCAGAAAGAACTTTATCACATCTTCAACCCAAAGCAAACTTAAAACGAGTTCCTTGAAGCAAACAGGACATCAAAACCTGACCTAAGTCAACACTATTTTGATTTCCTTGATTATGTTTTCTCCTCCAGGCTCCATAATATATCCTCCTAATGTAAATTACATGAGAAGCACTTGAAGATTGCAAACTTTTCATTCCTCATAGAAAACTTAATATCCCTACATGTAGATTTGTATATATTTCGAAATGGAAGGAAACAACAGACTGGGAAAAAAAAAGACAAAGCATTGCTTATCAATGTGAGGATATGACATGTCACTTGCTTACTTTAAGATCACTTTAGTTACAAGTAAATTAACTTCATTGGCTATTAATGTGATTGTAAGCTGCAAGCAGGAACTGAAAGAAAATTTCACCAGAATGCATGTAGTATACCCTACTGTAGGTCTTCTTTCACACATCAAGAAATACAGTAGCCTATATCAGTGCCTAAACACTTCTTTCTTATGTGCTGTACTGTATGCCATTTGAGTAAACAATTTATGCTGTAATGTTCAGGCTCTGTTTATAATAGCCTGTTATGTGCAAAATGTAGGGACTGCATAAATCTGCCTTTCAGTCTAAAATTTGCAAAATATGGAGGTTGAAAACTGAAAGCCACATGTTCAACTCTACAGTTTGTGTTATACAGTACTTTAGCTAAACTACTTGAAATACTGTAGAGTATTTTTTAAATACTTTGTTAAGTAATTTTCTTCAGTTACATTTCAAATTACTATACTTGGTTGGGTTGCTACTCTCTCTAAGATGCTGCAGTTACCGTACCACATTGAGTATTCACTGGGAAGATAAAAAAATTAAAGGAAAACAGAAAAATTTTTTAAATTCCATAAAAAAAAAGAAATCACATAAATTGCACAATTTACTGCTTTAAGTGAAATTCAATAAGTCTTTACTTGTTACATAATATTTCTGCTCCCAACTGAGCACATTCTCATGCATGACCTTCTGTATGAATCCAAAGAATCTAGCCATTGCAATTTTTTTTCAACTTCTGAAACAAACCTTTTTCGATACCTCCTACAGTATATACTGTGAGTTACATGGGAAAAGCCCAAAAGTACTGTATGTAGTCATCATAATGTATAATATGTAAAACATACTGTATGTCGAAACCTTCAGAGATTTTAATACTGTTGAATTGACTATTTCATACAGTTCAGTGCATTAATATGTGCCACAATTTCAAAACAATTAATTTATTAAATCATGCTCATTTGTGGTCTCTGACAGGATTTCCTTTCCATCACATAGGTCTATCCAGCTTTCTTGCAAACAATCTCATTTCTTGGAAAGCCCATGCTGAATTTTGTTCTTCTGGCAAGAGAGATATTCACTGGATGGAACCATAACATTATGTAACTCTAAAGATAAAACATTCAATGGTTAACAATGTCTAAACCTCTTCTGCTTTACTGTAGCTTGCACATAGTATTCCTGGAAAGACTAAATCAACACCAAGTATGTCACCTCTCTTTGAGTTCTGTGCTCAGTACAATGTGTAAACTTACGGCAGGAAAATATCTGAAGAATCACATTTTTGTTAATACCTGCCTACTGTACCATCAATCATGTCATTGGCTGTGCATTCTCTAAAAGTTGATTGAACAGAACAGTTCGGTACTCAGTACAATGTGTAAACTTATGGCAGGAAAATATCTGAAGAATCATATTTTTATTAACTCCTGCCTACCATCAATCACGTCATTTTTCTAGGGCTTTGCGTACTCTAAAAGTTGATTGAACAGAACAGGCACATCCTCTCCCTGAAATGAAAAACCATCCCTGCCATCATACATGCAGAAAAAGGTACTGTTCACTTAAATGACGATGAACAATGTCATCCTAAATAGCACCAGTACCCTGTAAAAGTAGGTTCTGCATTTGGCTTCTGACACTCAGCTTATGATGTTAGGGTTTCAGAAAAGATGAACTGCATACAGACTTTCACCATACAAATGCAATAGCACAATGTAATGTGAAAAGGGCTACTGGTTACCAATAAGCACAATAATACCATTCACTATCATGTTTCCAAAGCTTTGGCTTCCTGTCAGGACTTCATATAGAGCTGGGTAGGCTGGAAGATCAACTGGATTGAAGTCAGCTTGCAAGTCTAATGTTAATTCCATTTTGCAAAACAAATCTTGATCTGGGCTAAGCTTGTAAATTACCTTTCTGACTGTATGATCTGTGCTTGCCACCCCCTGTGGTACAAGATGCTGTTTTTTTCACTGGGCAGCTTATCATCAATGCAGCAAGCATATCAAAGCTGTCATGGTCATGCTGATTTTGTATAGTACTTGGCAGATTCACAGACTTCATTATACTCAGTCATAGGCTGCCAATTAAAGCCTTACTAGTTGTGTAAAAAAGGTACAGCGATAATTTTTAAAATTATTGCAAGCATTACCCTTGTGTTACTCTGAGAACATCCTCATCATTACCTTGACCCGAGTAGGTGAACTATGGAGCTACCAACATGAATGCTCCATGGTTAGAACAGGGCCAACAGCACAGAACTGAAGGTACTGTATGAACTTACAGTAACTTAGAATTGAATGCAACCTGATCATTGGCACAACACTTTTTCATAGTAAATCACTCACTCTGGCTCAACGTCACAAGTTTGATCGCACAAGATGAAAGCACAGTTGGGATAACAACTGTAGCAGATAAGTCCGAGAGCTATTACAAAAACTATGCTACAAATTGCGCAAGGTTTTCTTTCCAACACAAAGCTTGTGAGATACAGTAATATAAACATACTGTGGTTGTGTAATATCGCTGGGGTAAGCAACGACTTAGGAAGCGGCATCAGCAGAACTGGAATTAACCACTGCAGACAATACATGTTGACTGTATACTTTTGTTAACTTAGGTTCATAAAAGTAACGAAAGGAAGAAAAGTATCAAGTACTTATTTCCAGACTGCAAAGTTAACAGAAAAATCCAGAAGCGACTCCTCACTGTTCCTCTCACAATGTCACATTCTCGTTTAGTTGAAAAATTGAAGGAAAAGCTACTCGATCATACTTCCACATCTTGCAACAAAATTTCCCAGTAATTACGAAAACGTTTATTGTTATTTCGGAAAGAGAATAGTAATTGGAAATTTGTAACAAGTAACAATTAATAATAATTCAATCTATGTTTTTGAGTTTATTTGGAAACTTTCACTTCATTATTCGGACTTTCCGATGCATTTCCATGGAGCATGCCTGTCCCCGGAATGTCATATTAAGTGGAAGTTAAGAACTGCTGAAGGTCACGTCACATGACGTAAACTTAGGTTACCTCTCAGTCGTTTACCATTAATGAAGCAAAGCCATGCTGTGACCATACCGAGAGCTCGAAGCCAGTTCAGCTAGAAGCTAGTCCAATACGTAGCTGTGTGGTTGTATCTGTGGATGCTGTGGATGCTAACCAGGCCCGTAGTCAGGGGGTGGGGGAAGGAGTTCTCCCCCTAAAAGTTTTCAAGTTGTTATTCACTTAAAGGCGATGTAGACAGTCGCCCCAAAATTTGCTTTGAAAATTCAGCAAACTCTTGCAAATCTCTTATAATTTGCATATCAATTAGCACCCCTGAAGACGCGTAACTATTACAAACAATAGGTACCCTAAAGCAAGGAGAAATTCTCCTTGAATTTCACAATTCACTAACAATAATATTGTCACATAATCAAAATAGGTCATTGATGAACTAGAGTGACGGGGCACACTAACTCTGATTGGGGTTGCCAGTGCATTTTCCCTTTGATACATTTTTACACAAGTTGACGGAGGGTCCCCCTTCAAAATTTTTCGCCCCCGCCCCCGCCCCCGCCCCCCCAGCCATTTCGCCCCCTTCCGTCAGTATCTTGTCTGGCTATGGGCCTGGTAGCCAAACTACTGATGTACTGAAGGGGGAGGGGTAGACGGCTTTCCGGAGGATAGAGGTGAATGTTTCGGGAAGCCTCTGTAAATATGTGTACCGTGTCTTTGCGCTGAATTTCTTTGCAAGCCTGGGGGCAAGGCTTTTCTCAAGGAGGGCAACCAAAATATATATATACGGATATAATTATGTCTGCCCCTAAGCTTCCTGAAATTGCATATAACTATTCCTTCATACTGCATGTATGCTGTGACAAGTAAAGAAAACTAGTTGTTTTTTTTTTTTTTTTCAGTAAAACTCCATTTCTTGATTTTTTTAAGGGGGATGGGGGAGGGGCAAGAATGAATGTGTTGCAAAATAATTGGGGGAAAGGCCACCGGTCAATATTGAACTGAAATTTTCTTAGGGCGACAATTTTTCAATTGGGGATTCTCTTCCCCGGGCTCCTCTTAGCTACGTACGGGCCTCTACCCACTGTAGACAAAAGGTTCACTAAACCGACCATCTCCGTATTTCGAAGTCCAGGCCAAAATGTAACCTTTTGCCAGTTGCATTTTTTCTGCTATATATTTGCTGAAAAATTAGATAACGTAGACATTTAAGAATAAAAAAAGTGTGTCTCCATTTTTAAGTTCAAGGTCACGCTGCCATTTGGATCGTTTTGACTGGTTCAGCTCACGAAAGACTTTCGCTTCATTTGGGGGTAATAAACACGAATATAACGCAGTGGTAAAATTAACACACTCCAGTGTCCACAATGGTCGGGTTCACATATTGACTGGTTTTTCTCAAATTCTCTAGTCAAACTTTGTAACCACACGGTGTTACCTTGTACTGTTTTAGTTGTTTATGGAGAGCCAGATGGCGGCTAGGTAAGTATATGGGGAAATGAAATTTGGACAGTCACGTTCAAACCCAAATTCGCAATTTCTCTGTTTTACTTGAGAAAATTTTGGCATCTGGGAATGTTTTTAGACCCATATTTCCTTCAGTTGAAAAACTAAAGGTACTATAATCTCTCTGCTATTCAAAGTAAAGTAGATTGTCAACACACACATAAGTTTTAAAAATCATAAAACTAGGCACATCTTTCATTCCATTGATGTATATATGGCACTACAAGAAAATCCTGAGCAGAGATGACCGCCTTAAGGGCCATGTAAGAGAATTCATTTTCATGAAATTGGTAGTTAAGTTCCTCAGTAGTAAACAGAGAAAAATGGAATCGCAAATGATAACGGACATTAAATAATTGAAACCCAAATATTGCGGCCATTTCTTAATGTTTTATTGAAAAAATGTGGGTTTAGGGACATTCTTTGAGCTTTACCACCTCCTGACCTCTGAAAGAGCTACACAAGATGCCAAGTCTGAGACCGAGTCCACCTAACCCACATCCGGGCCAATTCTGAGTATAGTACCTCTGATTCCGAGCCTATTCCGATTCCAGGATCCCCCATTCCGGGCCAAAGTTCCGAGTCCGAGGAAAAACGGAACTCGAGTCCGGAAGTCGACTGCGAGTCCGGACTCGAATGTTACAGCCCTGTAAGATGCCTGTTCTCCACGGAATGTGGGCAGTCTTGTGCCTCAGTAATGCACGGAAAGAATTTTGACTCGCAAATGAGAACGGGCGTAAATAACGGAAACCCAAATATTGCAATTTCGTTCATTTTTCCTTTTGAGCAGAAATAGCATACCTGTATATAGATTCACTCATTTTCATCGAGTGGACAGCCTAGTGCCTGAGTACTAGGTTACACAGAACGAATATTGACTCGCAACTGAGAAAGGGCATCAATATAAGAAAACTCAAAATTGCAATTTCATCATGTTACCTGGGAAAATGTGGGTTGACTGGCTGAGGGTTAATTTAAAGCAATTATACCTCTATAAGCGATAAGTACAACACAATATGCTCCCATCTTCCTGAAAACGGTAGCCTATATAGTGCCTCAGTGGTATATACACGGAAAGAAGTTCGACTCGCGAATGAGAACATGCATTAAATTAAGGGCACCAAAAATACTGCTATTTCTTCATTTTCCATGAAAAATATGGTTTTGGGGCAATTGCCACTTGCACATGAAAAAAGGAGCACATACTTTTCTGATTCGCTGATGTGTTCCCTTTATTACATGCAGCACACCAAAATTTACCGGACTATGGGGCTAGGATTGTGCAAAGGATTATAGAGTTGTCGTACATAAGTGAAGACCGACCTACGGTCTAGTAGACTGTCGGCCTAGCGGATCTACGGTCCCGGTGCTCATCAGTTCTACCCAGTGGCGTACGCAGGATTTCTCTAAAGGGGGGCATGCAGAATGTTGAGTGATGGTAGGCGTGGGGGAGGGGTTTGAGGGCTTTGAAAATTTTTGAAAATTAGGTGTACTTCATGCATGGGCGTGGATCCATTTCCCAAAGTAGGGGTGGCGAGTTTTCACCATTTGCGAATCGCTATCCTGGGGGAGAGGTCTAAGGGGAGGGGGCGTCCCCCTCCCCTTCGGAAAATTTTTGCTCATGTAAGAAGGGCTAGATGAAAAATGGTGCTACATTTGGTGCTAAATTTGAATTGTATATATCACCAAGAATTTCTACTTTTTTAGGAGGTTTTTTTTTTCATTTTGCTTGCTTAAGTGAATTTTTTACTCACCCCTTGGGATGAGTCAGAACTACACTTCGTGAAATGAGTGAACAGTAAATTGTCACACTTCTTTACCATTTACGAATCGCTGTCCTGGGGAGGGGTCTAAGGGGAGGGAAACCCCTCCCCTTTGAGGAAAAATAAAATTGGAAGGTGTCTTTATGACAAATGGTGCCATATTTGGGCAAAATTTACCTTTTAATATGTAGTGTCATTTCGTAATCACAGTTTTAGCTTTAATCATTTTTGAAAAAGTGGGGGGACTTTTTGGCGATGTCCGCCCTTCCAAAAAAGTGAGAGGGACGCGTCCCCCGTCCCCTATGATCCACGCCCATGGTGTCCTTACATACAATCTGGTGCCAAATATGCTAATTTTTTAAGTAAAATTTGTGTTACAAAATTTGCGTATTTTAAAGAACTAAAAAAAATGTGGCATCAGTGAGGGGAGCCATGGGGAGGCAACCCCTCCCCTTTGAAAATTTTTGAAAAATTGGGTGTCCTTACATGCAATCTGGTGCCACATATGCTACCTTTTGAAGTAAAATTTGTGTTACGAAATTACGTATTTTTAGGATCTAAAAAAAAAAAATGGCATCCGTGAGGGGTAGGGCATGGCCCAATGACCCCCTGTATACGCCACTTGTTCTACCGTAACATCAGGACCTATGGAATGCTCAAGCCTACCAGATTTCGTGCCAAATGAGTTCCCAACCAGTTTTGACATTGTTTAGGAAAACGTCTGCCTTGAACATTAACAATCCAGAGGCCAGAGTCATCAGATCATGGGCAGTCGGTCCGCACTTGGGTGTAGTGGCGTAGTTAGAAGTGCGGTTGGGTGGGCCAAGGGGTGATTACAGCCAGAAAGCCTCAAAACCCTCTGTCAAAGCCACCAGAATATCTGTCGGAAATTTTTGCCGACATAATTTAAAAAAAAAAAAAACGCACTGTCGGTGTTCGATGGTACTGAAATACACAGTGGCCCTTCCATACGCAATTCAAAGGCCTGCACGTAGCATATGCAACAAAAAGGACTTTCTGGCGCTCTTCGCTCGCACCCGTGTGAGCAGATGTCTCATTGTCACCGACAGCTTCAGTAGAATTGTCTCATTATTACTTTCGATACGGCAACTTGAGTGGAATCGTCGTGTCGAAAACCATTGCAAACTCTCCCTTCGTCTCCTATAAACCACCACACACGACAAGCAGAGTTGTTGACCTGTTGACTCGGCTAAGTTCCTGACTTGGACTCGTGTCCGGTTCGAGTCAAGCTTTTCCTTAACTTGACGTGAAGAAAAAGGATTTGCAACTTGAAAACGGGCGTAGCCAAGAATCCATGATGGAGGGTGGAGGGGCGCTATAGATCTTTTCCCAACCTTAGAGTATTTATACTCTTAGTTCCCGACACTGGAAAGGGTTTCGACAAAATATACGTGTGAAGAATATATAATTAACTCATAACAATTGTTTTAAGGAAATCTTTGCAAAAAGCATCAAATGGCAAATTTATGTACTACAGCAGCAATGCTGCTGGGTAGCGCACACAATTTCTCTTGTCTGTCAAAAATAGGAACTTAAAGAACCAAATTTTATGTATTTATCTGCTTCCACAAAACCTCCTTACCATACAAAGGCAAAAGGTAATAGAAGAGAGAATTCAAAACCCAACTGAAAAATCACAAGTGTGTTAAGGCATGTTAACACACTGCAACTGACACAGCTTAATGACAGATCTACAAATATCACTGCATATTTTCTAAAATCAAGAAAGACTCTAAAGGCTATAAACTGTAATTAGCAGAAAGACTGAAAGAAAACTAAATTTGTATGATGTACCTAAACTGTTCAACTATTGCAAAGTACATTTAGTTGCACCTACATCTCCACAACTCCTATGGTCCATCATTGGACCTCAAACCAAAACTTCCAGAAAACCATGAACAAATCAATAAGCAAGATTCACGACAGGCCGTCAATTCTGTTTAAATTAACTGGAGGACAGGTTAACCATTTTGCAATATTTCACAAAATAGACCCTACGGCACACCGTTGAGCCATGGACCCAAAATTCCTGAACACCCTGAAGGTACCACTAACAGAGTATTATTATGCAAACCATCAACATTGTACAAGAGAATCTGTAGGAGTACGCAATTTGCAGAATTTTATAAAATGGGACATAGAGCCCACGTGGGAATTGGACCAAAGCTTCCAGAATACCATAAACAGATCACTAACCATCATTATAACAGGCCCTCATCTCTGTTTAACAATAATTGGAGGAAAAGTTAATCACTTTGCAATATTTCACAAAATGGACCCACTCCATCTTAGGACTTGGACCCAAAATTCCTGAACGCCCTGAAGGTACCCCTCACAAAGTACCATTTATGACAATCCATCAAAACTGTTCAAGAGAATTTGTAGGAGTAAGTAATCTACAGAATTTCTTAAAAAGGGCCATAGGACCCACATGGGTCCATGGACCCAAACTCCCAGAACACTATACACAGATTACTAACCACGCATCATTTTGACAGGCCATCAACTCTGTTTAACATTAACTGGAGGAGGAGGGATTAACCATTTTGCAATATTTTACAATATGGACCCTAGTGCCCATTTTGGGTTATGGACCCAAAATTCCTGAACAGCCTGAAGGTACCACTAACAGGGTATCATATGACAAACCTTCAACAATGTGCAAGAGAATCTGTAAGAGGAGAAGCATTTTTAAGAATTTCATAAAAGGGGCCATAGGGCCCACATAGGATCTTGGACCAAATATCCCTGAACACCCCAAATGGCCCTCCACCCAAGAAACATTGTGATAATACAGTAAGTTATCCCCAAGGCATTTTGATTGTACAGGCCACTTGATGAACAAAGACGTGTGTAAATGGGTCAGATTTCAAAACAGCCTGCATAGGCATTTGCAAGATAGCAACTGAACACACAACCAAGTACATCGCTATCGGGACAATGAATAAATAGCTACCTGTTCAGCAGGCAGAATGAACTCAGCCCTACTAAAACGGCCTAAAAACCAAACTTAACTTTTGTACATCGGAATGCAAATAAACAAGTATTAATACTCTATTGACAAACAATCATGTATCAAAATTTCAGCCCAAAATCTCCACACATGAGAAGGCTGAAAACATTTGCTGAAAAGTTGACGTCATCTGCCCCATTTTATAATCTCACACATGTGCATAGTATATAATGCACAAATGAAGCAAGGAAAATTTTCGTAATAGTTCAAGAATGTTTCTGTAGGCTTAACGTACATATTTTGCGTAAAAACTTCCCAGCATAGAAGGCAATAAAGTATGCAAGTGGGGGGGGGGCTGGACCTCAGGAGGTTTGTTGACAACATAACCTTCTTTTAGACAACAAAGGCTTCCCTCCTCTTTCACTTAAAAAAAGTTAGAACTCACTATTTACGAACATTTTCCAGCCATATATGATCAGTTCAAAAAATATCTCAAAAACAGCACCATTTTGCATCTAAGCAACCTTAAATTTACAAAAATTTCTCAAAGAGGAGGGGGACACCCACTCCCCTTAGACCTCTTCCCCAGGACAGCGATCACTCACTCCATGCTTCTCCCTATCAAAATACCCTGCCGCCGCCCGTGCATAAAGGTGACTAATATCGTACGCTTGTGAAGGGATTTGGGACACATATTTGCCAACAAAACAATTGTGCCAACAACCTGACAACATATTTTGCAAGCAAAAGGCGTGCGCTAGAAGTGCGGTGTCAGGCTACATCTTGGTTTAATTGAAGTCTATTGTAGATTGACCTGTATGAACTAGCTGCGGCAGTTGGGATTCTCTGGCTTCACACCCACCTTGAATTTCAGCTTCTACATTCCATCACCAATCGCTCTCCTACATCAGGGGTAGCGCCATGCAGTATTTGCCCGACGGGGGAAGACTCCCCGACGAGGGGGCAGCGACCCGAAGCCCCGATGCCGTCGAGGGGTTGGTGAGAGGGGATTTGAAGAGAACCTGTGTCCTAGACCACGCCATTGCCGGTCATATATTGCATACAATTTGTATGTAACGCTCTGATTTAATGTTTTCCCGGAATCCAAACTGTGATATTGCAATTCGCGGAGAGCGCGCGAAATTGTTTGGGTAAGTCTATACACTTAGAAGAATGTGTACATACATAAAGCTCATATAGGCCTGATCAATTGTCAGATTGTCCAGGTAGTTTTGGGCCCTATCTGGCATAACTTATATTGCACGTCCCTCCTCGAGTCACTAGCCTTACCACACGATAGACACAAGAGAGCATTAACTCGGTTTAGCGAAATGAGATGAAATTCCCGACATTTACAAAATTCACTTGAAAAGGTGCAAAGGGTTTGTACTATATTTAGCTATGGGTACCACATTGGAACTGGTTTGGAAGAGTGGGCAAAGCGAACCGAAAATTTGGGGTTTTATCGCATCAATCTGTCCCTTTGAAAGACAAAATAAGTAAACAGACCATGGACGGTGACAGAATTTTACCGACAGGGGGTCAGGCCATGCCAGCTACCCCACTGATTCCGACAGTACGGTCCTATGTCCAGGGGTGGTAAGAAGGGGATACGAAGGAGCCTAACTATCCCATGCCATTGCAGAGCATATTTTGTATAATGTATGGTATCATTTATAACACTTTGAGAGTCGAGTTGCGCACTGATAGTGTTCTTGTGCATCTAAAACGTGAAATTTCAAAGCACGCCAAGCGCGCGAAAATTTTTGGAAGGATTACACAAAAAAACATATGTAACCATTAAGAACAAAAAGTAAAAAAAGGAAAATTGTAGGTTGTAGACAGTACTGGTGATAACATACATTGTTTCGAAACCACCTTGACTACTCGATGAAATAGCCAAACACACATAAGAGAACAGCAACAAGGTTTGCTATATGGATGAAATTTACGACCTCTTCATAGACTGTACTCTGCCTACATGTTATTTGGTATATGTGGACAGTACATGTGTTATCCAACTATGAGGAATGTAACTATTGAAGAAACTGGATCGACTCTACAGCGCGGGTTGGGGTTTTTGTTAGAAAAATTTTCTTCTTGAGAGACAAAAACAGGTAAACCGTCGGGACGACTAGTCGCTGTCGGGGACTGCAAACTTTATCGTATCGTTTGACTCCCCGACGAAACTGTAAAAAATTCCCCGACGGGGCCAGCTTCCCCGGCTGGGGGCAATGGCCTCCTGCCCCCACCAGGCGCCACCCCTGTGCTATACCCCTGAGAGCAACCATACCATAATCAAATAGTCCCCCACCCACCAACTCACATGCTCACTGCAGTCAAATCGACGGGCCATATACTTTGATGTATGTAATCCAATGGTAGTGAGGGGAGCTAGGCAGGCCAGTTGACATGAACTTATGAAATCTAGGAGACCATATGCCCTTTGATAGAAACATATACCGTATACATGCCGAATATTATTTTCTTTCCTGCAGACTAGTTGCCTTTTCTTATTCGAATTGTGCATATCTAAATAATATTTCACAATTATAAAGAATACGGTTGAGATACAACTTTTGAAGCCTGTTAACTTGCCACTCAAGGCGATCTAGGAGGCTCTTTTGGCAAAAAAAAAAAAAAAAAATTCTTGTTACGCTGTACGAGCCAACAGACAGTGACGCTCCGCTCAGATAAAGTCACGCCAAACAGTGCACCTTCTTCCCAGCCATACACATTTCAACAAAGATCTGCACCACTGAATCTGACATCAGTTTATTTGTTACCCGCGCCGTCAGGCCTTGATTGGGCCTAATGGATCATCAGTTGAGTGTGCATTCAATGTCATGACAAATAGCCTAGATAACTGTTCAGGTTTATGTCCACTATTTTGTTAATACCCTCAGAGCTTCTAAGGCTACGACTTTTTCATTTCATTCCCTGCTGCTCTGAAACCAGACCTTTTGACGTGACGGCCCCTTGACACCACAAGTGACCACATATTCAGGTTGAACGCTAACCATTTCTAACTGAGACCTAAAGGCAAAATCATTGATTAGCTTCTGACTGCGGCCCATGAAATCTCCCTGATTAAACTCCTGAGACAACAGCAAATATTATTAAGGACCCCATGTACGTTTAGGGCCTTTAAGATATGTCATCTACACTTTACAGCGCATATTGCAAAGACATACCGTGTGGAGCGCTATCTGACGACGGATTAATTGCGTAAAAGTGATTCCCAAATTCTGCCGGTCTCGGGAAATTTAGAGCTGAGTCACGAGTCCGGAATGTAACAGACCGAGTCCGGGTCCTCGACTTTCGAGTCCGAGTCCTTAAATTCGTGACTCGGGACCGGTCTCGAGAACTACAGCACTGCTATCATGCGGACTACTGTTCCCATTGCCCCAGTGAGCAAATCTCTTGGCAAAAGTACATCAGGGCGACCAACAGTTGCTCCAACGGGTACGGTATTGTATAGAGTGCATGCCTAATCAGCTAACGGTTTCCAATCGAAATTTATAATGATCCAAGAGAAGAAGTTAAGCAAGCGATTTCAACAGAACGTGGGACAAATGTCTTCAAGGATGAATAACGTAGCCTATATTAATTGTTTCCAGCTACAGACTTTTCGCAAACTACCAGTATTGGTCAAGACGTTAGTAAAATGTTCACTTCTCACACGTTTTTTTTTTTTATTTATTTTTTATTTCTCCCACTTTTTTATTTATAAAATAAAGGCACTTTTCAACTAGACTATACGTAGGCCACTCGAGAATTTTGTTTTCATTACTAACGAAAAGGAATTTCAAGACGGGTGGAGGGGTATCCTGCCAGTAGGCCTACTTTCCAGTGAATGTGGTACTGTGCACAATATTACTACGGTCTTGAGCAAGACTAACAAACTATCGGTACCCCACCCTTTCCTTACCTTCAGATCCATTTCCTTTACATTTCTCATGCAATACCACAATTTTTATACACATTAATGAACTTGTGGCATTTTATCTTTCATTTTATTTATTGATTACAAATTACTTTTTTTCGTCTTAGTTTCTCACTCAGGCAGCTGACGTGGAGTTGCTGAAATAGTTAACAATGCCTGAAATACGAAATTTTTCTACCTGGCTCATATGTAAATTTAGACCAACTGCGTGAGTTTTTCACAGCTATCAAAGCCCGGTTTGTAATATTGACCTTGCAACAGCCTCGTCAGAATATCTTTCTATTGAGTTTCTTAACGATATAACTGATAACCATGTTAAGTGGAAACTTTGTCTTCAGAAAGTTAGAAACACATTTTCTAAGGTTATCGGTGTCATGTATAGCATAATTTTTTCGTTCTAAAGAGTGCTTTACTGTCAGTTCGTCGTTAGCTAGTTAAATGTCTGCCTTGTGCACCAGAAAAACCTTGAGTCAGAATTGTACGCGCGGCGTACCAGTGTACTGCTTCTCATTGCAAGCACACGGCATCTTTATTCAGTGAGTAAAACGTGTTCAAAATATTTGAAATTTACAAGTTCTTAATAAGAATATTTACGAATAGATGGGGGGGGGGGTTATCTGCCTTGTAACTTCTCAAATCGACTCCCTTTTACCAGGAATATTCACTCACATTCTGCACGTAATAATGTGTTTGTATATAAGTATCGTAAACTTACTTTTCCACGGCGTATTTTGTATTACCATGTAATGGTCCCAGATTTTGGAATTTGTTTGAGCCTGAAGATGTTTTGTCCAAGTACCTACTAAATTTTAAGAAATTATTTAAAGATTTATCTGTTACGAATTTACCAAAAGGTATTACTTCTTAGTAAGACTGGCCTTATTTCTTCAAGTCCTCAATTTCTTTCTCTTTCTTCTCTTTCTTTCTGTTTTCTTTTTGTTACTTCTTTTTGTTAGCATTTCTTTGTCTTTTACATGTGAGGGTTTTTGTTTTTGTTTTTGTAGTGGGTGCATGGCTCAACCTCGACAAACTTTGCCTCTCTCCGGTCTTCCCTAGGCAAGGGGGAGGGTGACACCCTCGGTGAAAATGAAAAGTCTGTCTCTGAGCACCAAAAAGTCGGTCTCAAATCCAGTTCAGTATGCCTTGGTAGCAGTAGACCAGACATGAACAACATTTGATACCTTACTCAAATTGAAATTCCGGCAGAGATGAAGTAAATGTGAAAAGATTGCCCGAATTTTCTACTGTGTTCCCGAATTTTTGAATGAATGCCTGAAAATGTGCAACAATTTCTGCGCGCTTCGCGTGCATGTAGTGGTTTAGTGGTCTATTTTATGCACCCGAACTGCAACGAATTTCGGGGAACTTTTTGAGATTCGGCAAAAAGTTTCTGCTCCCAAATTGGAAGAGCCCCGTAGGCCTATGATTATTACTACCGTCCTGTAAATTGTAATTATCTCGGAAATTCGGATCGTACAACTATGTCAATGGAAGTCGGTCTCCAAGAATGTAGTTGGTCCCAAAATAGTTCACACTCCCTGCAAATTCATGTTTATACACCCCTGCTCCTACGTTATTTTTCAAAAATTTGGGATATTATCATGTACATTGTTCTCGTTATCCGACGTGGAAATAATGACCTTCAAACGTCAGACGTGTTCTCTTCTTTCAGCAGTGTTACATATGCACTTGTACATCGAAGCGTGATTATACAAGGGCAAAGTTTAAAACCAGTATGCTTGTAGAGGGGATCGGGAATTCTTTCCACCTTTTTCTAGTTTTGAAAAAAAAACCTAAACATATTTTAAGCAAACATGTGATCTCAAGAGAACTACAAAGTAGTGATAATAACTTGAAACTAGACCATGGGCGTCCGGTAGGGGGGCAAGGGGGCACTTGTACCCCCTGGAAAAACAAAAACTTGAAAAAACTTAAAGGAAAAATAAAATCAACATTTTTTATGATATCGCTAGAAAATGTCCAGAAAATGAGATTTCAAAATAGAAAATTAATAGATGCAACTCACAATTAGACCTGGGAAGTGCCATTTTCAGCAATCTGGGAGGCATTTTTGCAAAAATTTTCTTTTTTTTTTAGATGGTTAGCCCACAGGTTTCGCCCCACCCCTGGCAAATTCCTGGCTACACCCCTGTATGAGGTGCCAACATTTAGCAATTAAGGTCTTTTTGGGGAGAATAAAGAATTTACCCTGATTGGATCAATTAAAAGTTTTGCCCCTCCCTGAATTTTTTTCAGCGGACGCCCATGAACTAGACATATCTTCATGACAGCGTTTATCTAGGGAAATGGAGTACCACAAAGTATGCATGCCTTAAATGAAAAAAAAAAAACAATTACAGTAGGGTACAATTATGTGAGCTCAGTTATTGTCGTTCACTCCTCGGATCCCGGCTAACCCTATGACAGAAATAAAACACTCTCATTATAGCAAAACCATGTCCGAAAACTTAATGTAAATCATACGTTTAATGCTGGGGTCCCGAAAAGTTTGAATTCAGCTCAGATTCGCTGGACGCCACAAGGTGCCCCATATATTAAAAATAAATGCACTTGAAAAATAGCAAGGAAAAACTTCTAGAACAATATTTGTGATCATGCAGCATTTTTTTGTGGATTTTTGTAGTTCATAAAATCCCAGGTCCTGTATTTTTTTCCATCAATCATTGATAATCTTGGACAATGGAAATTATGTTCACCAACTATCGCATACATGCAGGAGTCGACACCGGGAGTGGTATTCCCATCATGACTGGGCTGCAATGGTCAGCACACTGGTTTGCGTTGCACACCCCATGTATACCATAAGAAATCAGTGGCACCCACAGGCTGTTCCGAAGTGACAGTGATGATATACAAATTTCCGACTTTTCATATTGTAGACCTCTTACCCCTTTGCTCCCTATTTACACAAATGATTTGCTGAGCAGCCCTCGCCCGTCTTTTTCACACCTGCAGATCAAAAGCTATTACCAAACACCTGACCACCTGCAGTTTGTAAAGGGTGAGGTAAAGAATTAGAGTTTCAAGGGGATTAGGGGAAACTTTCTGATGGAACCATGGTCCATGTCTCTTCCCCTGTTCCCACCTGGTGCTACCCTTGATGAAGTCAACGCCCACGGAGCCGTTAATGGGTGGGGGGGGGGTGGTGAGTGGACTCAGGAGGTGGGTTATGATTTGTAAACCATAAAATGAGACGATCATCTTATTAGTGTCCGGACAACTCGACCCCTGGGGCAACTCGGCCCGGACATCTCGGCTCCTGAGAGAAGTCCGCTCCAAGATATTTAGGCCCTCGAGACATCTCTGCCCCAATTGAAATAGCTGTTAGTAGTAATTTATCGTTATATGTACGTGAGTCTAATAAGTTTTTTATGAGGTGCAATAAATCAGTTCGGCCTAGATTACCGGTAGGCATGGTACTAGAGTACCTGTGTATAAGGATGATACCGGTATGATAACTTATCATACCGGTAGGGATGAGGTTACCATATTGTATGTACAGATGTATGAAGGATCATTTTGAGATGAATAACACTGGGTTGACGCAATGGAGCCATGATGCCAGAACTATTATTGGTTTGGTAGATCTAGTGTGAATGTATCAATGCACTGTTCATAATGAAGTTGTATATTATATATTTATGTACATTAACTTGTAATCAACCTAGCTCGTATATGCAGTTCAGCATTTATACATGCAGCACATCTTTTTTGATCAAATGGGCCATTGTGAAATAGGGGCACTACTTCATGCCTCATAGACAGGGGCTAACTATTCAGTAGGATTTATTGGGTGGTGAAGGTATTTTTGCCCTGCAAAATCAGTAAGTGCCCTATGACTACATGTTGTAAAAGAAAGGTAAATAAACGCTGATTCTGTCACTGAATACTGTTGATTCATACTTTTCTTTGTGGGCAGCCATGTCACACAAAGAACAGAACTATTCATTTTATGTTTTTATTGTTTTATTTTAGTTGGAAACTAATTACAACTCTCAAAAAATATTGAGACTTTTGGTCAAAATAATTTGTAAAAAAATTTTTATTTCACAGTTTTGCCCAGCGAAATATTTTTGAAAGAATGTACTTGCCTTTCACCCCCGAAACAGTAATAATAAGATTCCACATATAAACTGAATTTAAACATGTATATTAACTTGTAAGCAACCTACTCATATATGCAGCAGCACATCTTTTTTGATCAATGGGCCAGTGTGACATAGGGACACTATTTCATGACATGAGTAGGGTTATCTTTTGTGATCTAGGAGGTAGGTTTAGCCTAAACATGTCTATATGCTATGTACCACTAATGTATGAGTGAGCTTTGCTTAGATCATCATTCCCAACAGGGCGTGATAATAAGCTTACAAAATACACAGTGACCTTTAATTCTATTTATTTCTATTTATTTTTCTTACAATTCTATCATATATTTTTCTCTACCATCTTAACTTTTATGACCTTTTTAACTACCATAATTTAACCATATTTCTTATCTACATTTTTGTAAAGGGCCTAGCTTAGAGCAATTTTGTAATCGGGTAGGGCGATATATAAATTTTGTGTTACAACAACAACAACAACAACAACAACAACAACAACAACAACAACAACAACAACAACAACAACAACAACAACAACA
>WURT03186357.1:0-10127 GCA_009936505.3 Holothuria glaberrima | reverse complement strand
CCACTTACAAATTGATCCCCTGCTCGGGGTCAGATCCGGATCTGATCGCCTACTCGTACTCAAGTGGGAACACACTCTTTGGCACCATAAATGTGGGACAAGCCTGGAAGAGCATAAGGGTTACCAGTTCACATGATTTGGCTTTCAATTCAGCTTGGCAAGTCATCCTTGGACTCTCTTGAATTTAGAGGCTCACTTCAGATGGGACAACAATAGAGTGCTCTTGGATGAAAAATTCACAATTGCTATAAGCTGGACAGGTTTGAAACACAAACTGCCACCCTCATCCATCATAGCACCATGCTCTTACTTCTTTGTAACACAAAATGATGCAACATTCTTGAATGAATTTTTTTATTCTAATATTGAAGATAAGGACAACTAACAGTTGTTAAGCTAATTTAATATCAATATTTTATGCAGGCTGTCCTCATGAGAAATGGGTTGCTGCCTTGTCTGTTTGCCAGAGAAGTAGGTAAGTAAACATAAAACCAAGTGTAGATCAAGGTGGTGGTTCAACCCACCTGACCCCACCTCTTGTTTTGCTTAGGCTTGGAAAAGTGCCAAATTTTTAAAAATATTTGAATTTTACCCTGGACATGATTGCAGTGTTTCTAGAATATGAGAAGTTGCATACAATAATGCTCATCCAAATTGTCCCAAGATGGAGGCCCTTTAAACCCATTTTGTAGATATACATTTGCTGCTCATTTGTGAGGGCTTCATTCTCACCATGAGTCCTCCTTTATTTCTCCCAACCCAACATTTTCCCCTTGTGTAATTTCTCGATGTTTGATCATAAGCTTCTGGTATCACGATGGCTTTTGAGTGGGTATGCATATGGGTGCTGCATATATGTGGGTGTATTAAAAATGTCCTAGCATGTAAACATGGATCTTGACAAGGGTAAAATTCAGGTATCCCATACTTTCTTGTATACCCTACATTAAGAGCAAGAAACCAAGATCCCTGACTGTTGTGATGGAGATTAAGTAATGTTTTAGGTCACCAGAGCTTAAGCTGTAAAATATATAAAAGCTTTAAAGTATGTAAAAAAAATATCTCAGAAAAGGAAATTTTTGATGAATCTCATATTTGGCATGTACCCACATGCCAAATACTGTAGTCTGGTTCATAAGTATGAGAGTCTGTTTTTATGTAAAATGTGGTAGTGTGTTATTGATGAATAAAAACAGTCAAAAATCATGGAGGTATTACTAAAATGTAATTCCACTAGATTTGAAGACTTCAAAACTGAGAATCAAGGGCCTTACTTTAAATCCCGATCTGTTTTGAAAGAATATTTGAACAGTTCTTGTTCTAAAAATTATTGCATGTCGGTGGTAATAAGTTAAGCTTTTAAAACTTGAAATTTTGCGTTCACTAAAAAGAAGTCTAAAAATGCTGATGCAAACTCCGATGTGAAACCTGCCCTAAAATGGAACAAGACCCCCCTCCTAGTATACATTTTGATGGTTCCTTATAGTTGTGCTCCTTTGCTGTAGTACCCATTGCTGGCTTGGCAGATTGTTTTGAGTGGCTGGGCAATAGATTTTGTTGGGGGCAGGTATTTGCATGGATCCACCATTGGCAAAAGTGAGTTGGGGAGGCAGGTGGGTGTGTGGGTCATAATCAACATTAGAGGAAGAAGCTTTGTATCGGAATGCCCCTGAGGATACTAAAAGGGCTCTAGATTTTGATATCATTGAAATTGCTGTAACTTGATTTTTTTGTAGAGTGAATTTCTTGAAAGCTAATAAAAGTTCTCAGTATTTGTTTTAAGAATGAAGAATACCTGTTGAAGCCAGAGTTAATGTTGTTTTCTGTTCCCTTTGTTTTATCGTACAAAAAGGAAAGACAAGTGAAGTTGAGACAGTAAATAACCGTGACACCACACAACTCAAGTTTGAAGAGTTTCCTGTTCCTCACAAGATGCTGCTCCTTTCATTGGCAAATCTTCTTGCATTTTGTACTGACTTTCCAAGAGTTTTGGGGAATTTTCTGATGACTTTGGTTGAAAGGTTAGTTCTCTGACTAGGTGCATGACAACCACAAAGTTGTTATAATTATTAATACAAGGATGAACCTGTTTGAAATTGTGTTGGCATGCAACATTTTCAGGGCTGTCAACTTTTAGTGACTGGTGAGCGTGAGATTCCCTAGAAACTACTGACGTGGAGTGCGACCATCGGTTCGCGAGGACTTTTTGCAAAAAATACCCCTAGATGAATGCAGGAATGGCATTTCCCGTGCCTCATTACTGCATGCCCAGAATTATCAGTTTTAGATGTTTTATGTTCCTGGAAATTTTTCAGGAGACATTTTGTTTACATTATCATAGGCCTACGAAAAATTGGAAATTCTGAGGCCCGCCGGTATGTATTGTTGACAGCCTGATGATGGCAAGATTAATTATACTGTATACTGCACTACTGGCAGCCGGGCGCAGTTGTAGGAACATTTTTTTTGGGGGGGGGAGGTATGTTGCCATTGACCCTGGTGAAACCTGATAAAGAGAGGCCGTGTCCAGGAGTTCTGATATGGGGGGGTTGGGACCGGTACCGCAATGTGGGCACAGAAGAAGACTATGTTTGTAGCTAGTGATGCCATCAGATGATGGCAGTTTGGGGGAACCACAGGCGATGATATCTCAAGCTCTACACGGATAGCTTAAAGAAACTGAACCTACGTGTGAACTTGCACGCGAAGTTCCACTTCCTTGATAGCAATTTCCTCTCCTCTTAGTTAGAAACTTGAGCCATAAAACTCATCCAACTAACTAACAAAATCTTGCGATACAGAGACGTGTAATTTTTGGAAAGTCTCACAAGTGAATGAGCAAGACTATGGTGGTGCTGGTGCTTCTTCAGCTCCACAAGCGTAGATGAAGAGTTGAGTGCTTTTCGGACGGTGAGGTAAACATGCTGCCATGGGCTACCATAAGGTCCTGAGGTGATTTAGCATAAGAGTACACCTGGTTTGTGCTAGAAAAGTTCACTGATACTCTTGTGCTTATAATGTTCATAAGTGATACAACGTTGGTCGTAAGGATTGCACCCAAAGTGTGCCGAAATTTGGGGGTAAACTTCATCGCTCAAAGGAAAAACCTGCATGCAGGCTCACCCAGGGGTGGTGCTTGGATTTGCTAACATGGGGGTCAACCGCCTTGAAGGGGGGCCATCTACTCTAAGCCCTGACAGATGCAATGGATTGGCTAACAGGAAATAATAAGGCACGCAAAGCCAGCCGAAAATTTGGATTTATAGTGGAAAAGATTTTTGTTTTCGTTAAGAAAAGCTGGAAAAGTTTGGGTTTTTATTGAAGAATCTGCCCTACTTAAGAGTAACACCAAGAATTTTGTTGGGCGACTGTATGGTCATCATCATGGATAACATTACTTATCTTACCCATTAAGGCTCTCCCATGAAATACTGAAATTCCTTCTTCTTACAAAATATGTTTGCCACAATGGCCAGGCTGAAGAATAAATCTTCCAAAAGATAGGAAAAATAAGACAGGACTTTCCTACGATACATTTTTGTGTTTCTCTAGAATCACCCCTACAAGGAAAAACAATACTTGTGGAAATGTTAAATAAATCCAATATGTTTGAAACGGCGGGCGTTACGGCTAGACAGAACTGAAGGGGAAAGCGAGCAGCGCGTGAAATTTTTTTCAAGTGATAGAAAGAATTGTTACAGACCTTACTGGCTTTGGGCCTGATAAAGAGCTATGTGGAACATTTCCTGCGCATATCTACATCTTCACCACTACTAGTCTATATAAAATTTTGAGAAATTTTGGGGGGCTAGAACTACTTTTGGGGGCTAAAGCCCTCCTAGACCCCGTAGAAACACGCCTGCTGTCAGCTTACTGCAGACTATGATCATCTGGAGAAGGAACTCAGGTAGCATTATAGCTGGCGTTTTACTGACACCCGATACATCATTTGCATTATGAGCAGTGTTGTAAAGAGTCATGACTCGAGTCACTAATTTTTAAAAGGGAAATAACTCCAGCAATTGTATCATAATTTTCCTCATAGAAATCATACTGTGACTTGAGTCACTGGCTCGACTCGAGTCACACTGAAAGAAGCAAATGACTCGATCGACTCTACTGCAAAATTGAGTGACTCGTTACAACTCCGGGTTATGAGTGGAATCTTTACACGATATTGAGACAATGTGTGAGAAACTGATGCTCATCGTGAGAGCGTGAGATAGCGCCGAAATGTGTGACTCTCACGCTGAATGCGCGAGAGTTGACAGCCCTGCATTTTAAACAGTGCCAAGCATGTTGTGGCATTATTTAGGCATTCATCCTTTTGAAAATCAATTCTCTTTCAAACTTCATGTTTTTCCACAATTTTCCCAGGAAACTGTGGTTAAACACATCAAAAAAAAATTTCTCAATAACAGTGTTAATGAATGAATAAACTTCATTGGTAGTCATAAAAAGCTTGCTAATTTAGCAACACATTTTTGAATTTCGAACAATTGTAGTTTGAAAGCCAATGAATTGCCTTTTATAGCATGTTTGGGGCTTTATTGATTATCAAATTTGGTCAGTTGCCTTGTAACAGAAGATCTGGCCACCTTTTTGCTTGCCAATCTGGCAACCCTGATATTGTGGAAAAGTTACAAAAGTTCTGCTTAAAAGTAAAGTAAATGGTAATATGTATTAACGTCATTGTCACTGTGTTTCAGGTTTGTTATTCACACTTTTTAAAGTTCTAACATTGTTGTGCCACAACTGTTCTTCATGGCTAGGAACAACATGCTGCAATATAATACTGTTATGTAATCATTAGAGCCTTGTGTATATATGCGAGCTACAAATATAATACCCTATTAAAGATGAGTGTGTGGCTTCATGGTAGAAACCCAATAGGTGTGAAAAGTGTTCATTCCCCTCGCAGTTGTGTGAGTGCTTTTCTGGTGACTGCTGTGTTGTTTTTAATCCCTAACACAACCCTAACCATCACAGAATTGAGACCTCATATATGACTTGATACACATGTGCAACACGTAAAGAGGACATGTTATAGTCTTTTGCATCTGATATACTTTGTGCAGCTCTGCACTATAGCTTACCTACAAATGTTTAGCTGTATCCTAGCCTAGCCTTGACATCATTTGGTGATTGGTCACTGTCACTACACCATCCTCTTTACCAATAGCCTTTAGCTGTAGAATTTATTAATGTCATCATTGCCTTCGTTTGGTATTAGGAATACTTATCCTAGTGCTTATTCTCAAGCTCGTATTGTTAAAGAAGCATTGCCTTCTTTTGAAAACAAGTAAAAATAATGTCTCTCAGTAAATATCTCAAATATTTTCCTGGAATGCTATTTTATGGATGGATTGTTTTGGTCCTGTAAAAATTGTAACAAATGATTTGGGCTTAAAATACTGTAGTGCTTTAAGATCTTTCTTCACATACCTTTGTCACAGAGAATACACTTACTCAGGCTCCAGTGTGCCAGAATCTGTATACCTTAATGATACCCCACTATGGATGGAAAGTGTTCTAGAACTCTTGCTACCAAGCTTTGTAAGGTAAGTTGGTAATATATTTGTATTATCTAACTTGGCATGGAAAGATGTTATGTTTAATGAATTATTCATGTCTTTTTGAAATTATAATATAAAGAGAATTTCATGCCTTCCCATCTGGAAATGTTGGGATCACATTTGGTGCATGGCTGTTATAGAAATTTTCATGTAAAATGGTGACATTGTGTTGAAAAGTAAGGAATTAAAAATAAACCTAAGATGAGTCACACCTAAATTGCTCATATGACTTCCACTCAGTATCTTTTTGAAAATGTAAGAAAAGAATGACGTGGTGCAACCTTTAAGGCATGACAATTGTTATTTTCACTAATCTGGGAGTCATTTTTGGTAAAAACTATTAAGGTACTATTAGGTAGTGTGAAGGTGGCCCTTTTTTGGAAGTGGCCTCCACCTTAAATTTGCTATAAAATGTCCCTGGTGTTAAGTGACCCATGGCAAGATCGATATTGTTCAGTAGGTCATAAATATGTGAGTTGAGAATCCCTCAAAAATATTGTTCAGTTTTATTATCACAGTAACATTTGATGCTTTGTACCAAACACATGGTATGCAGTGAAGACATACTGTCTTGGATCAGTCTTTGTGTGGAAGTTTTGTTGCATTTTTCATGTTTTTCAAAGCCCCAGAGCCTATCTTAAGTCAGCAATGACTCTGTCAAGTGTGTTGGTACAAGAAAATGTAATTACAGTAAGTTGTACATGGTTCTTTTCCAGGACCAGTTTAGTTGATCTGTCCTTTGATTTATGATACATGTGAAAACCTGACCATTGGTAAGTAAGCAGTACTGCCATGTTTATTTTACTGTTCATCTGACAATAATCAACAATTAATGCCTCTCTTCCCAATCATCAGTAGAACCAATCACATGGTGAATAGGTAGCAATTTACATCTTCAGAGTTGTTACTGTGTATGTGCAATTTTCTTAGGTCATAGGTCATATGCTGTTAGTAGGTTTGTATGTTGTGCACTATGCATAAACATTCATGCATTCATAGGCTGGAATTCTATGAACCTTTACCTTTACTATGTAACAGTTAGTTTGAATTAGTTTAATAGAGGTACTTAACCTAATATTCTTCAGCTGTGATTTTCTTTGTTGTCAGGTGCTTACAAGAGACAGCAAGCCAACTTCAAAGAGAAGCAGCAACTCCATGCAGCCAACCAGGGTTCTTGGAAAATTTGAGGCAACTTCCATGTGGATGCAGAATCAGGAGTAAGGGCCAGATGCTTCAAAACAGGGGTAAGTATCATCAATATGGCTGCTTGGTTGTTAGGGGTTACCACAAGGTAGAGAAATGAAAATGTTGGAATTGTTGTTTGCTTTTGAAAGTCCTTGAATTATGGATGTTCGGTTTGTAAACTTTGCCAGCAGAAGGGTGCTGCACTTGAGATGAATGTTTGCCATACATGTGTAAAGAGTGTGAACACATAAGAATTGTGATCAATTTTACCATACATGCTTAAAAATTAAGAGTGTGAACACATAAGAATGCAATTTTTATCTCAATACATAACATGTATCAAGATTTTGTCACACTAGCCGGTCACTAGCTGTAGCTAATATTCTTTTCAGCATTGTCACATTAGTTAACGTTTTTATTTATTCCTTGCCGAAGGCAGGCAAGGGGTCTATGGGATGGTGATGTCTTGTGTGTGTGTGTATGTGTGTATGTATGTGACACTTTGCTTGTAAACGCTCTATCTCAAGAACGGTAACTCTGAAGGATCTCATACTTGACATGTAGATACCCCTTATTGAGTAGATGGTCCCTATTGTTTTTGGTGGAGGTCACAGGTCATTTGGGTTCAGGAGAGGTCAAAACGCCAAAACTTTGTAAACACGATATCTCTAGAAGGGTAACTCCGAGGGATCTTACACATGGTATGTAAATTGGCCATATTGAGTAGATGATCCCAATTGTTTTTGGTGGAGGTCAAAGTTCATGTAGGGTCACTAAAAGTCAAATGGAAAAAACCTTGGAAATTGCTTGTAAACCCTCTATCTCAAGAAAGGTAACCCCCAGGATTCGCATACTTGGTGTGAGGGTTGGCTATATTTGGTAGATGATCCTTATTGTTTTTGGTGAAGGTTTAAGGTCATTTGGGATCAGGAGAGGTCAAAAGGTCAAAACCTTGTAAACACGATATCTGGAGAAGGGCATCTCCCAGGGATCTCATACTTATTGTGTAGGTTGGCTCTTTTGAGAGGATGATCCCTATTGTTTTTGGTGGAGGTCAAAGGTCATTTGGGGTCACAAGAGGTCAAATGGTTAAAACCTTGTAAACACTATCTCAAGAAGGATAATCCGAGGATCTCATACTTGGTGTGTGGGTTGGCCATATTGAGTAGATGATCCCTATCATTTTTGGTGGAGGTCAAAAGTCATATGGGGTCACCAGAGGTAGAAAGGTAAAAAGGAGGTAAAAGGTAATTTTTGTTCACAAGACTTTCAAAAGGTCAAAACCTACATATCTCAATTAGGATAACCGTTAGGCAGGGCTCAAAATAAGCGGGCATACAGGCGTTATTTGCACTTGTAGATTAGAGAAAAGTGCCTGGAGACCCAGTGAAAATGGTCCCCTGGGCACTATTTTCTCACAAAAATAATGTCCGATGAAATTCCCCGGGCATATTTTTCTTTAAGAAAATAATGCCCGGAGCAATGCCCAGACAGTATTTTCTTGAGAAAAACATGCCTGGACCCTGTTTTCTAATAGAAATTATCACCTTGGTGTATTCCAAATCAAAATCAAAGTTGTTTAAATATTGAGTAACTCTTGGATCGCCAAAAGTAGCTCCTGTTCCAGCCTGAGAGCTTGTGGACCAGGGCCCTGTTTCATAAAGGGTTAAGATTGATCTTAAGTTTGATTTCAATAGGAAGATAGCATAGCAGATCAAACTTAAGATCGATCGTAACTCTTTCTGAAACAGGCCCCAGGAGTTAATTTAGGCAGAAAGAAGCTAATGGTATTCGACTGCTTTATTTTGACCCTTGCTGTTAGGGATCACATGCTTGTCGTGTGGGCAATTCCTGTTTGTTACAAAATGTCCATACGGCAAGGAATCACTAAGCCTTTTGGCTTTCTGGTTTTGAAATCTATTACTTTTGGCCCATAGTATAAAAATGCAGTATTCAGGATTTGAACTTGATAATTTTTTTTTCGGGATATTTTGGCCAAATAATAAGCAGCAGCTATTCAAAATGAAAATGAAGGTACAGCATCCAATTGCTGGTTCCCATAATGCTTTGCGTTCATTTTGTGTTTAAACACGATATCTTAAGGTAGGAAGCTTGGGATGAATGTCGTACTTGGTATGTAGATGCGTTATGGTCAGAGGAAAAACCCGGTCACTTTTTGTGGGGGTCAAAGGTCATCTGGGGTCACCTGGGCTTGAATCCTGAAAACATTGTTAACACCATATCTCAAGGTAGGAAACTTGGATGAATGTCATACTTAGTATGTAGATGCATTATAATAAGAGAAAGAACCCTATTGTTTTTGGTGGAGGTAAAAAGTTATCTGGGGTCACCAGTGGTCAAACTCTGAAAATCTTGTTAGCACTCTATCTTGAGGTAGGAAGCTTGGATGAATGTCATACTTAGTATGTAGATGTGTTATGGTAAGAGGAAGAACCCTATAGTTTTTGGTGGAGGTCAGAGTTCATCTGGGGTCACCGGGGTCAAACCCTGAAAACTTTGTTTAAAACACAATATCTTGAGGAAGGAAACTTGGATAGATTTCATACTTAGTATGCAGATGTGTCATGGTAAGACTGAGAACCCTTTTGTTTTTAGTGGTCAAAGGTCATCTGTGGTCACAGGGGGTCAAAGTCTGAAAACCAAGATCTTTACTTGGGGTTACTACAGGTCAAAAAAGAAAATTTCCCAAGAATTCCCAAGATCTTTATCTGGATCACCCCACATGTCAAAAAGCAGGATTTCCCAAGAATTCCTAAGATCATCATCTGGGGTTACCAGAGGTCCAAAGCAAGAATTGCCAAGATTTTTACCTGGGTCCCCAGATGTCAGAAAGCAAGAATTCCCAAGATCAAATATGAACACAAACTGTATTTTGAGAACACATTAAAATAAAATTTGACCAGTGACTGAATGGGATAACATGGCTTTATTTGGAATCATGGAAAATGCAATGCATTTTTGCATTCTGGTTTAGTGGTATAATTATTTTCATGTTTTTGGTGTTTTCCATTTTTTTGGTGGAAAATCTGTGCCGGGCGGGACAGTACATTTGACCTTGAGTGACAGATGCAAATAAGGAGTGCTGAGCTGCCCCACCTGGTGCCACTCACTTTAGGTAGAACCCTGATGAGAACTACCGTCACATCCTTAAAGGGAAATATTGCGTTTGAAAGGATATCATAAAATGACACCAATGTAATCTCATTGTAGTCTCTTCTCCTCTCAAAACACGAATCATAAATAACTTGCGACAGATCAACACTAATCATACGAAATATGGAGAAAAAGAAGCAACAATTTCTTCATCGAACTGGCTCATTATCGAACGATAAGCCTCGCCTACAT
>WURT03186336.1:0-10128 GCA_009936505.3 Holothuria glaberrima | reverse complement strand
AATGATAATGATAATGATAATGATAATGATAATGATAATGATAATGATAATGATAATGATAATGATAATGATAATAACAATAACGATAATGGCCTTGAAGGGAAGTTGTGATCTGTTGTATGATGACTTGACCATACAGGTCCTCTACATACCTCATACTATGCGAGAAACAGTAAATTTTTCAAGGTCATGTAAACCTTTCAAATTTAAAAAGAAATAAAAGCAGGTCATGTGACTTGTGCAAGAAGGACATCACAAAGTGTTGCACAGTTGATTGTTTTAAGTAAAGTGAATAAATTTCATGATTTTATATCTAAGCAATGGAGTAAGCTATGAAAATGGGAGTTTGTTGAATGAGATTTCATTTTTCCAGCTTCCTAAATAGACATAATTCAAGACTTAAGGTATATTTTGAAATATTATGTTAATTGTTTGATAGGGAAATGTAGTAAATTTGTAACATTTAGCAAATGGTTCAAATGAGGTTGGGGAGACAGCTTCTTCCTTTTAAGTTACTCAGTCCAGACAATTTTGGATCTTTTTGGTATCAAAGTTTTTACAAAAAGTTTCCCTGAAGACTTTGCATTTCAAAAAGACACAGAGGTTAGCAGTGCTTACTTAATAAAATAAATTGTTTTTGTTCTTGCAGGTTTTACCCAAAAATATTGCTGTTCCATTCCACGCATGTAGCGAAATATTAAAAATTCCAGCTAATTTCAATCAGTTTAACAGTGTTCTAGTAAACTGGAAGTTGAAAGACCACAACCGAGGTTATACTGTTGAGTGAGTTCTTGTTTTGGTAGACATTTAAAGAAGTTTTCTTATGAGATGTAACATTTAAGGTCAACAGAAAACAATCTTATTATGTTTGTAGAAATTTGAGATATTTCCTTTTTCTCTTCCCATTTCTGAGTCTGTTATGTATTTAAAACTTCCAGAGATTTTAAAACAGTTTTTAGCTTAGTAGCATCTTTTCAAGAGCTATATAGAGGTTAATTGTTATTGTTACTTTTTTGTGGTTGTTGTTTTTTCTAAGATTTCATTAATTCTAAAAGCCACAGTTGTCCTGTAAACCTGCAAAATGTGGTAAAAACGTATGTAATGTTATCTTTTTATGGAGTTCTCAACATTTATGGCAACATTATCTGAGTCAATGGTGAAGCAAGGATTTTGGGGCAATTAGCAAATCATTTATAAAGGTCAACATTTCTTATCCCTTTTATTTAAGCTTCTCCTTATTCAGCCCCCACCCCCTCTGCTTTCAAATGCATCTGTTGCACCTCACAGACAAAGGTCTGCATTTTAATTGCTCAAAGCAGAATTTTGCTGAGTACACTATGTTATGTGGTCTGCCCAGATTATTGACCAATCAAAATTGCTCTTATGCCAATCAAAGTGGAGTCATCACTTATTGTGAATTCTGGTTGCCCCAAACCTACGTTGTATTTGTGTTGATGAATATCTGCCTTAACAGTGAATTATCGGAAACAAAGAGGTTTAACCAGCACAAATTAATTATGGGAGGGGGGATGGGGGAGGGAGGAGTTGGTGGTATTTGTAATGGACTCAACAAATACTCCTCCAAACATAAACTTGGCTTTTCCAAATCTACGCATCTGGCTAGCCAAAAAAGGTATGAAAAGTTGTCTCCTAAGAGGGGTAATTCTAGTGATGAGCACAGCCTTAAAGTTATAACTGCATCTTTTGCAGAGTCCATAAAGTGTACTACTGGATGAACAAGTTTTTTTGCTTATGTATCCCCAATCATTGTGTGTGTGGGAGGGGGGGGGAGGAGGTGCTGATATATCCTCCAATCGTTGTGTTGTGGGGGGAGGGGATGGTCAGTGTAAAGGAAAATGATCTGAAATGACAAAATCGTGCAAATCTATTTCATTAAATTATTTATTGACATTTCTTTAGAAATATGGATACAATTATAACTCTGATTGGAGGAGATGATGAAGTATGGTTTTTTATGACGGCTTTCATGGTTGAGAAGGCATGTGGTCCAGCCCTTTATGCTATAGCAGATGCACAACAGGTAAAATCAGGTTTTAGATTATCCATGCAGAAAAACTAAAAGAATTTGAAAACATCTTTTGAAAAGAACTTTGTTAAATTAAAATTAAAAATGTGTGGCTTCATATTGAGATATTCAGTGTGATGAGTTTGTTTATTTTTTGTATTTGAAAATTTTTGAAAAAGACATGAGGCAGATTGCAGGAGTCAGAAGGAAAGCTTTTTGACATAGCTTATGTTCTCTCTTTCTTACTTTTCATATCTACCATAAAATGAAACATGACAGAGATTATTAGTGTAATGTCAGATGTAAGATAGTTTTGTGGTTGCATGTGTTAGCTAAATATTGCTAAACTGGATAGCAAACAAAACCATGCTTATACTTATATGTGCTGACACTGTGCAGGCAGGAAGTATTTTTGCATTTCAGTTTACAGTATAGTAGGTTATGTGATGTGCACTGCGTATGTACACATCTATAGACCTTATGCATTGATGTCACGTGACATCATTTTGGTGGCAAAACAATGAAGCACACTGCATGGATGACGTAGACTTCGCACAGGCTCGAAGAAGACTATGCGTGTACCCGACCAGTGCACAACTCAGCTGACTGCATTTGTTGGTGATACGTGCTTGCCTCCAATGGGGGGAGCACTTTCTGTTCTGTGTTGTCATTTACATAAAGGTCTATTGCTGTTGTATTTGTTTGTCTTCTACAACAATCTGTGCATCTGTGAATTTGACCTTTGACCTTAGCTGCAATTTCCTGCCGCTTGGTGTTAATTTGTGTAACAAAAAATGAGATCCCACTGGTGTCCGATTTTCTATTACCATGTGTTATTTTAAGCAGAAAAATTTGCTTTTGTGAACATTTTGAAATTCATTGCATCTTTTCTCCTTTTTCTTGCAGGCTGTGTCTTGTCAAGATGACAGGAAGTTGGAGTCTGCTCTTAGAGTTATAGAAGCAGCAGTACATGAAATGGTTGTACAACTTAATAGGATGGGAGGTACATCTTTTGTATATAGAACTGCACAGAAGCCAAAATATTGGCAACTGTTGGCTCTCCTGAAGGAGATAAACAGTGTCCTTAACCCTATTTTGAATCATAAAGCTTAATCCTATCATGCAATGAGCATTAATCTTCTGTAACGTTTTGAAACATAAAAGGCTGTATATTAAGGGTTACTTTAGCAGTTATTCTGCATGAATTCAATAGTTTGCTAATAGAAGCATTGTCCTACAGAAAAGGTACAAAAGTATACATTTATTTAAATCGGTTGCACAATAACAATTTAGATGCAAGCTATATGGAAACTTTTAAGTTCTACTGGAGAAAGAGTGTAAAAAACCAAGTTGTGAATTATCATGTTGTACAGATTGCTGGAGTGCTGGCAACCCTTTCCCTGGGTCTATAATGTGCAAGGGTCTAAATATAAGCTGTTGCACAGGTTGTACATCCATACCAAACAGGAAAATACCTTTCCAAAGATGACAAATTTTCATCCAAATAAAGATACCAAAATACACCAAATCTATAAATTCCCAGTAATACTATGGTGAAAACTAAGGTGAAAAGATGAATGGTCCCCCTTTGTCATTTTTTCTTTTTCAACTGTGCTCTAAAATTTCTTTTCATTTCAGATGGCAATAACCCCAATACTTTCTACAATGTCCTCAGACCATTTATAGCTGGGTGAGTGTGAAATTATCCTCTCAATTAAATTCTGTAAATTGAAATGATATCAATTTTTTGTGACTAGCCTGAAGAATAGCATTGCATGGCAATGCTTCTTGTTACCCCCCATTATGGAAATCATTTATCACTTCCTATAGTTACAGAAAAGGTGAAAAATTGTATAGTTTTTATGGGCCTAAAAGCTTGTACTTTGCAATGCTCAACCAAGACCTTGACAGAACCCCTCTCTTGAATATACAACTTGTATGTACAACTGAAGCCTTGATCACAACAGCTGTTTGTAAGAGGAATTTGGAGCCTGTCAATCAAGTTGGTTTTAACTTCACTCATCAGTTGTCTTTGAACAGAGGTTGCAAATGATTAATAATTAATGGTGAAAAGTCTCTGGTCACGAATTTGCAATTGATTTTAATCATTAATTTCCCCATCATTGCTGTTTCAGTAATGTGCAGAATTTCTTAGTTCCACCATATACCACCAAGATGTGAGTAAACCTCAACAGGTGTGACAAAAAAATCATGAAACTCATGAATCAACTCAATATGCCCCTTTAAGAACCACCAGGCTCTCTTGTACAGCAGGCTGTGGCAATTTTATCTCAATAATCCCCCATATACTGTGTGCTAAAACTTTGTTTCAAAGGGTATGGCTAGTTAAGACTATGCCCACCCTAAGGGATTAAGATAGAATTTGTGTTTTATTACTTTTAATTAATTACTTTTAAACATGAAGATGATTTGTCTTCTCAGATGGAATGCTCCTGCTTTCAAAGAGAAGGGGCTTGAAGGACTAATATATGAAGGTGTCAGTGACACTCCGATCTCTGTAAGTTTGGAAGAACATTAAAAATAATGTTTGGGAATATTTTATTTTTGTCATTAATGAGTTATCACAAACTCCATGGGATGTTAAAGTTAAAGATAAATTAATTTATAAGGCAGGCTACATGTCACTGCATGTTTCATTTGAGTTTCAAAAAGTTGATTATAGCTTGAAAAGCTGGAATCAAATTAGTGTCTTTAACAAGAATACAATCCTTTTCTAGAAGTCATTTCTTCACCTAGTTTTTTAACAGTTTGAAAAATGGTTTTTGTTTGTTTGTTTGTGTGTTTACAGTACCCTGGAGGCACAGCTGCCGAAAGTGCAACTCTCCCTGCCCTAGATGCTGCACTTGGAATTTCACATCGCTCAGAGGATGGTAATTATCATTGCTATAGGGGTTTCCTCTTTACTGTATAGTGGGAAATTTCCACGAGGCTTATTTTTCGCGATTCTGTACCTTGTACACATATTTGCGGAGTAAAGAATTCGCTGTTGCATCAACCAGCATAGTCCTGTACAGAGTAACAGAAGTACTTCCACAGGTCTTTAAAATGGCAATTAGTTACTTGGTCAGGAAAAGCGCGAAAAATTATACCCCGTGAAAATTTCCCACTACACAGTAACTTATAATACTTTCATACTTGTGTATATGGTAGTACAGCAGTATATAAGTTTACAGATTTGGGATCACAAAAGGTGTGCTCGTACCATGAGAGACTTTATGCAAGAGTCAGACTTGAAGTAAGTTCAAAAGGAAGTATTGCCTTGGTATTAAAAGTTTTTTGTACCTTTAAAATTGTGCTTCATAGATATACAGTGAAAATTAATTAAAGGTATGGTAGTTGGCAAGCTTTTATTGTAAAGAATGGTTCCAACTAAATGAAATACACTGCTTTGGAGCTCATAAAAAGTGTGTTCACCCAACCTTTCAAATGATGCAATTCTTTCAATTCTTGAAAAGCATAATATATTTTGAAAGACCTGCTATTACCAGAGGTAATACTGATGGGACTGAGTACTTTAATAAAGATAACAGCTATTCTCAGTCTGTGTCATGTTGGTGTAATGTGAAAACAATAGTTCCCTTTAAAATTTTATTTTTGGGAAAGTTTTTTGGAATAAAGATGTGAGAAGCTTGTGGGCTTTAAAATTTGAAGGTATACAGCAAAACAATCTTATACCACAAGTAATGTAGACATTATCGACCATAATGGAACGTGAATAAAATCTGAGGGAATTTTTTAAGAATTTTTTATTCTTTTTGTGTCGCAGAGATCCTTTGTGAAGACTTCAAGAAATACATGCCACCAAAACACCGAGAGTTTGTTATTGCAATCAGGAAAGGACCTTCAATACGAAAATATGGTGAGTGTTGATCAGTGTTAATAGAAGTTAAATTGTGTCTCTAGAATTATGTTTAGGTCACAGATATGGAAAAATGCCTTTGAAATTTAAAGGCAAGTGTTATCCATACTTGTTGGCATGTGAATGTTAAGGTTTTATGTTTGCTTTAGTAAAAGTTACTCTCAGATGTAAGTATTTGCAAAATTATCTGTTAATATCTGTTATTCTCTTTTAAAAATTTTGACTATGGCATGAGTGATAAGGTTTCTTGTGAGGGGGTATCACCAATTATTTTGGAGTCATTTTGAATGGGTGTGAGTTGGTTATTAAGTTCAAACCTTGTGTTGGGTGTTTGAGGGGTAGGGGGATGTTGTTTAAGATCTTGGAGTTAAAGGAACTTGGGTTAAAGCAAAATCAATTTCATATGTGAAAGAGGAACTTATTGTATGAAAGTCAGTTAAACTTCCAATCAAATTCTGAATTTTCCAAAATGGGCAGTTACCTGGGGGAAATCATCTGGTTGGGATTTTTTTTTTTTGAGAGGGATAAGGTGGTTGTTTAGTTTACAGATTGGTCAGTCTGGAAGAATATCCAGTGATGTCTAATATGGTTCAAATCATAGGCATAGGAAGCTGTTCAAGGCTGGGGGGTGGGGGGCTAAACCTTGTTTTGGATCGCAGTCCTGGGGAGAGGGGTCTAAGGGGAGGATGTGTGCCCCTCCCCTTTGGAAAATTTTTGGATGTTTGAAGGTCCCTAGATGCAATTTGGTGCATCATTTTGGACAAATTTAAAGGTCAATTACTGCAATTTTTTTACATTTCTGAGCCCTTTGGAAAATTTTTGGATATTTGAGGGTCCTTAGATGCAGTTTGGTGCATCATTTTTGGACAAATTTTAAGGTTAATTACTGCAAAGTTTTGACATTTCTTAGCCCTTTGGAAAATTTTTGGATATTTGGAGGTCCTTTATAGGTGCAATTTGGTGCATTATTTTTGTACAAATTTTAAGGTAAATTACTGGAAATTTGTGATATTTCTGAGCCTTTTGGAAAATTTTTGGATACTTGAGAATCCTTAGATGCAATTTGGTGCATCATTTTGGACAAATTTTAAGGTAAGTTACTGCAACTTTTTGACATTCTTAGCCCTTTGGAAAATGTTTGGATATTTGAGGGTCCTTAGATGCAATTTTGTGCATCATTTTGGACAAATTTTAAGGTAAATTACTGCAAAGTTTTGACATTTCTTAGCCCTTTAGATAATTTTTGGATATTTGAGGGTCCGAAGATGCAATTTGGTGCATCATTTTGGACAAATTCTAAGGTAAATTATTGCAAATTTTTGACATTTCTTACAGAAGAGACAATAGGGGGTTTTCGTCCTTGGAAGGTGGGGGGTTTTAGCATACTTCTGCCCCCACAATTTTTGCTTGGGGGGCCTGGTGCCCCAGCCCCTTCTCTGTTCCTACACCCTTGATTGCATTTATTCTTCAGTTTGAATGCAATCATATGTGAGATTATCTAATTATATAGAAGAACCTTCGTATGGAGATGCATGTGTCCCCATGAACAAAATTGTTTACCCTTATGGTGCCAGCCCCTCCTCCCCCACCACCCCTGCTTCCTACACTCTTGGTTCAAATCATAAGCTATAGACAAGTAAGCTTAGGGAAGTCCATCACTGAATGTTCGTGGACAAACGATTTCTTTGGGGCATTCAATACTTTTAACCATGGAAGCTTCATTAGTTCATCTTGGGAGTAATTTGCCTTTCAGTATTTTAAAACAGAACTGTATGTTCTTTTTTCTCACTTTTAGTATTGAGCAAAGAGAATCCTGACTTAACTGCTGCATATAATGGATGCTTGGAAGCGGTGAAGCTATTCAGAAACACACACTTACAGGTTGTGACAAGGTAATTGGTGTGAATGGCTTTGTGAAAGGGGTGCATGGGGTGAGGGGTGTGCTAGAAAATTCTCAAGAGAAAGCTGGTCTTGCTCTTGCCTTGCCAGACTCCAGGAGAGCAATTTTCTCTTTCATAGCCGGTTGAGAACTGTTGAATTCAGAGGCGTTCAAACCTGAGGTTACTGGTCAGACTGCAGCTTGCATTAAGCCCAGTGTGTAAAAGCTGGCTGCAAATGGGAGCACGTAGGTAGAACAGTGTCTATCATTTGAACAGTGTCTGAACCTAGGAGCTCCATACAGGCTAAGTGATGTGCTGATGTAAGTGACAACAGACCCACTTGAAAGTTAGTGTAACAGTTGTTCTGCTTACATACCATATTGTGCTGGAAGGTCGGTGGGTTCGAATCCTGGCCGGGTCATACCAAAGACTTTAAAAGTGGAACCTTTTGCCATTGTCCTTGGTGCTCAGCATAAGCAATGGAGTAGGGAAAACATGCCAGTGAGCCACAACTGGAAAAAAGGGCATGGCTGGCCCGACTTAAACCAATTGGTTAGAAACTGAGCCGTAAAACCTCATCTAACTAACTATAAACTACGTACCATATTGTGAGCATTTGAAATAGCTGCTATTACATCCCAAAATGCAACATGCATTCTTAGACACCCACTTTAATTCCAAAATGTTGTATAAATGCTACAGTATGTAATGTGATTGCCAATCTTTGAAGGCAAGAGAATAAGAAATTATGCACAAAAAATTGAATTGCTACATACAGAGAAAATTTCTACAGAAAGTCAGTGCTGCAAAGCATTTCATTTCACTCTGCCAAAAAGTTGCACTAATTCATATGCTACGTACCCTCTGCTATAAGAACAAACAGTTGTCAACTGTGTAATTGGCTTTATGGGCTCCTATATTTGAGGAACGTGGGGGAGGAAAATTTGAAGCATTATTTAAGATAAGGGAAATGCAAAAGTACCAATTGGCATTTTTATTCTTTCTTCTTTTGGGGGGAGGGGGGGGAGGATACCATCCTTATTCATTTGGTGTTTTGTTCTTCACACCTGCAGGTACATTGTACTGCCATCACGTCAGAATACATCCGGTCAAGGCAAAGGATTGGTTGGGACAGGTGGCACAGGTTTGTTAGAACTCCTGTCTTACAACAATATTTAATTATGTGCTGCAGATTGACAGTGACAGATGTAAATGTGTGTGTGTGAAATTTAAGTATGACAAATGTCCGCAGTGACAGGAGACTTATCTCTGAGACCCCCTCCCCCCTTCCCTGGCAAAGATTGCCCTGGCCCAGAGCACAGAGGCAAGCAAGGGTACCACAGCTCTCCTAGTCTCCTGCATAGCATAAGGAAAATTAAGCTGAAAACTGTGATAAGGTGGGGGCATTATCTGTTGCTTTTAGGAGCAATTATTCTACACCAGTTAATGCAAAAGCAAAATCAGCTAATGTTAACTGGCCTGCCCAAAAGCCCTTCAGTTCAGCGTGCAACACTTGTGAAACAAATGGCAGCACAAAACTACTCTACCTCTAAAATTGCAAAATCTTGAGATTTTTATGAAAAAAATCAGGAGATTTTGATATTTGTTCTGGACTGTATCATGAAGAGTTTTTTACATCACTGTGCAGTTAACAAATTAAGGATCGGGGGGAAGGGGGGCAGGGGCCGGGAGGGGGAGTGTGGTCGTTAAAGACTGATGCAATGCTCTTTTCAGTTCTGCCTTCTTGTTTGTCTACCCAACTTTGGGAAACCATAGAGTTGTTTTCATCAGGGGCTGCAGTCCCCCTCTCCCCAGTGGGTTGGGCAAAGCTAATTTCTGGGCAAGTTATTAGAAAAACTTGTTCATTTTCTCAGTTTATCCCAAGATTTTACTCGGACTAGGATGACTCGGGCAACCCCCCCTCCATTCCTCTCCCACTACAAAAAGATATCTTATGCCTATGGGAATAACAGGGCTAGGTTCCACTGGTAGAGGGCTGTCACCCCTTCATCTTGCCTGATATATCATCTTCTGTGTGGTTTAGAGGTTGAATATCAGTTGGAAAAATTTTATTTTACCATCATAAAGATAATGCTCAGAGCTGTAAGGTTTATGTTAAAGTCCTAAAAGTTGGCAAATCTGCTCTCTGCCACCCATAAATCCAAACACCTGTGTTGATTCTGGTTTATCTTGAGTTAAAGGGATTTTCCAGAGGCAAAATTCAGTAAGTTCAAAAAATGCAGAAAATTTTTCTCTTTTAGGAGTTGAAAACCGCATCTCAATAGCTTGCAGCGTTTGGAAGATACAAATTTTCAAAGAAATGCAATTTTTTTCTCAAGATA
>WURT03186292.1:0-10129 GCA_009936505.3 Holothuria glaberrima | reverse complement strand
CAATACTCAAGCTCGCCGGTCTGGAATTATCCTTCCCATGGTGCTTCACGATCTGCTATTTGGCATAAGGTCTATTGTACAACAATTGTAACTAAGGCCGTGTCGTGCGCGCGTATCGATAACACACCTTCTGCGCATGTTTAGTGACGGCCAGTATGCCAAATTGAAACGCACTGACGTCACATGAAAAACTCTTTAGCAGGGAGGTCAAATATCACTTCCCTGGCTATACACCATGTCAGTCGACCTTTTTCACCATTGTAAACAAAAACGTTGTAACAGTAAATTTACCAGTGTTAACATTTTCCGGTTAAAACTTACGAGGGCTATCCATTTCCCTTCCAAAGTCTTCCAAAGCGTTTAAAAGTCGTTTTAACCTATCAAATACTTGCTGAAATCCCCGCATTAATAAACATTGTGTTATGCTGATGGTAAATTATTTTGCAACATCTTTCACTCCTAAGGGTGCGTGCGGAGAGCACATCCATGTACGCCACGCACTCTCAAGTATTAATAGGCTACCGAAAGTTTTATAACATGTAACGCCCCAACTTGATGCTTTTCATTGCTATCACAATTTTTCTCTTCTACATTACCTGTGAAGAGCATTACATATTGAAAACTGATTTTTTTCGCATCGATTTTGTCTTTCCGTTGGCTTTCTATGTATAAAAAAGTGGGAAAAGTACAACTTTCAACCAGTAAAACCTATGATGAAAAAGTACTAGCGTCCACCTTTTAAGAGAGATCCCTTTGCCTACAAATGCTTACGCTGTAATTTTGTTGAGTGGTTTCTTTCATTTACCCAGTGGTGGCTCAGAATTAAGGGGACAGGGGGGTGGTACCTTCTTTAGACAATTTTCCAATTTCTTTTCGAGCCATATAGTCAAGATAGTGGGTATGATAAAGTGTGTAGTCCCAAGGGCGATCAGTCGCCCCGACTCGACGGTAGTTTGCCTTTTGGTGTTGTTAAGGAGCGCTCTATCTTCAATACAAACACAAAAAATATTGTTGGCGCTGTAAAGTGTCTCTGCTTTTCGTTCAATTTGCAGTGTCTTGTAGAAAATACAAGTAGTCTTTCACTTTGCTTAGTTACCTAGACATATTTGGCTATCCTGCACTGTTTTGTTAATGCTGGAAAGTTCATCCTCAATCGCGTAGTTGTTCTCTTGTTCCTACCACAATAAGAAGAATCTTCTATCGAGGGGTTTTTAATTTTGCTCACCATCATCAGTTCGGGAGATAACCGCTTTCGAGGGAAAATGAGAATTCACGCGAATTTTGCCTGGTTCAAAACATGAATATTTATAAGCAGTAGTGTCTACCTCTTTGCAGCCGTCGATCTGTTTTAATCATGTGCACTTTGCAGTGTGTAATCAAGCAAGAGATAACAGTTCAAGCCCATAAGCGAAACACAAGGAACCTTCCAGAGCGTATTAATGAACACAAGTGATGGCATGATACACTTGCAAAGCCTCGTGTGGTAGAAGGTGCACACAACTTGTGGCTGTGTTGAATTGCTTTTTTTCTCAAAACCTGCGCGGTGAACTTAACTACCAAACATCACTCGGCTTTTTTGTTCTCTTGGCTACAAAGATTCTAAGTATGCCAGTTTCTGTTTTTCCTTTAATCGAGGAAAATTTCCAGGTTGATCTAAACGTTCATCTCCGTTGAATTTGGGCGGTAGGATCGCAATGCATTATGGGAGAAATTTGAATATGGCGCAAGCCATGACAAGAATTTCCCCCGATCGGGTGAAGATTCATTTTTCCCCGAAAACGGTTATCTCCCGAACTGATCATCAAAGATTTTTAAACGTGTCCAAATTGCAGCAGTTCTACAGATCAGTGCAGTTCTGGAAACACTAAATTAGTGCTCCATTGCTACAGAACAGGCTGTGTAAGTGGGAAATGAACAGAGCTCATGACGTAATAGTGTTCATTTTTCCGTTATTTCTAAGTTAGTTTTGCTTGTTTCACAAAACATTGGTTTCTTAGACGCTAAAAGTGGTAGTTTCTAGAGTATGGACACAGGTGAGTAGATAAAATATAATAATGGCAATAGCAACATTTTGCAAGAGCAAAAATTTCCAAAGGTAACGGGCACACCCCTACTCACAAATCCCTCCCCTCCCCCAAGAACGGCAGACTTGAATGTTCAAGTCTTTCACAGAAATTTATCGCAGCTAGATTATGCTTGAAGGAAACATTAATTTAATTCCCATTTGGAAATGTAATAAATTTCTAGAGTGTAATATCAGAAAAGAGAAGGACTTTTAGATGTACCTGCAAGGTCTGGGAAGCGCTATTTCAGGTTCAGGTTTAGTTTCCCTCGATCTGTGTGACATTTTGGCCAACAGTTTCCTTGGCACACTGCACGAGGCGTATATACATGGATTAGCAAGGGTGCGTGTGAACTATTTTGGGACCAACTACATTTCGTGAGGACCGATTCCCATTGACATAGTTGTACGATCCGAATTTCCTAGATAATTACAATTAACAGGACGGTAGTAATCAGTGGCGTACGCAGGATTTCTCTCCAAGGGGGACGTGCAGTATGTTGTGTGATCACCGACCTGGGGGAGGGTTGAAGGGGAGGGGTTGAATGGGAGGGGGTTCCCCCTCCCCTTTGAAATTTTTTGAAAAATTGGGTGTCCTTACATGCAATCTGGTGCCACATATGCTACCTCCTGAAGTGAAATTTGTGTTACAAAATTTGTCTATTTTTAGGAACTAAAAAAATGGCATCCGTGAGGGTGGGGCATGGCCAAATGCCCCCCCCCCTTACCTACGCCACTGGTAGTTATAATGATAGGCGTACAGGACTCTTTCAATTTTGGGGGCAGGAAATTTTTTGCCGAATCTCAAAAATTTGCCCGAAATTCGTTGCAGTTCAGGTGCATAAAACAGAAAACTAAACCACTACATAAGCGCGAAGCGCGCGAAAATTTTTGCACATGTTTCGGGTATTCGACCAAAAATTCGGTAAATCAGTAGAAAATTCGGGCAATCTTTTCCTTTTTCTTTCATCTCTGCCGGAATTTCAATTTGAATAAGGTGTCAAATGTTGTTCATGTCTGGTCTACTGTTACAAAGGCATACTGAATTGGATTTGAGACCGACTTTTTGGCGCTCAGAGACTTTTGATTTTCACAGGGGATGTCACATCCCCACAGCCCCCGTATTTACGCCCCTGCACAATACTCGCCAAGTTTTGGTGGAGCTCAGCTTGGACAGTATCCCAAATCCTTCAAGAGGCCACTGACCATACATTTTCATTTTGCCTCCTCACTCAAATTACCCTTCTATGTTTATGAGTAGTTAACTTAGGCTGTAACCAAAGTAACCACACAATTAAAAATTTGACTTGGATGGTGGCAATAAGCTTTGACCATCATGCAACACTTTGAAATGGTTTGGAGATGTAATTCCAAAAGAAATAGATGACATACAAACATGTTTATTTATTTTTTAATATCTGTCAAAGACTGAGGTGACACTTAATCTCAGCAGGGTATCATGTTTACTTAGCGATTATCTTTGGTAAGTCAATTAACATTCTTTTGAATATTGTTGTTTGGAAAATCCCGGCTTCATAATTTGTTGATCAGTTTTTGTCGGTATGATAAGTGGAATTTCGGGGTCCTGTTTGACTTTAAAAAACAGAAACGTGTGAAGATTCTTCAGCGTGATACCGTACGGTGAATCGTGATACTGACCTTTGACACCATCGTAGACTAAGCGCTGTAGTAGTCAACTGAGTACAATGTAAATGCGTTATCCGGTGATGGGTCCCTGGAGACAGTGATGTCGGCCGGGCACGAGGGGCTGGGTCGCGTTATAAGGCTGATAAATTTTGGTTTGTTCCATTTTCTACTATATTTGCTAAAAGCTTGATATAATGAAGAGTAGACATCAGAGAATCAGAAAAGTATGTACTCCCTTTTTCATGTGCAAGGGGTAGCTAGCAACGTGCTCCTTCCTCATGTACAAGGGTAGCCAGCAACTTGAAAATAGTGGCAATTGTGATCATTTTGGCTGATTTAGCTGAAGAAAAACTCTTTCGTTCAAGCATTTGGGGTTTAAAACTTTTTGGGATTAAAAGTGGTAAAATTTACACAGTCTCACACAATATACTCACAGTTTTCCTCAAAATATTGCTTCGTTTGTGTGTGTGTAGTGACTTGACGAATGTGGCCATTTTTGCAGAAAAAGAGCAAACTTGGCAATTTTAGCACTTGGGCAAATTTTGAGTACCAAATTCTCTTATCTAGGTTACACATGGGGAAGAATAGACTCCCTCATATAAGAAATGAGTGGTACTGATACTTTGCAATCATTCTTGGCTTTTCGCCGGAAATTTTGGCATCTGGAATCGTTTTTTTGACCTAATATTTCGTTCAATTGAATAAGTAAAGGTACGAATCCCTCTGGTATTCTAAGAAAAGTAGCTTATTGACACATACACAAATTTTAAAACTATATAGACGCGATGGCACGATTTTTTCTGTGGGAGGGTGTAACTTTCTTCAAAGTTTTCTCCCTGACGTCGAGAGGTAAATGAAAAGACCAAAAGAAAACATCCATTTTGTGGACGGGTATTCCAGACTAATGGAACAACTCTCATAGCTTTTTCTGTGAGTGAGCTTTGGTATGAAATTGATGACGATTTTTCAACTCTAAGTTCACTGAAGTAAGCTCGTCTAAATTAGATTCATAAGGAATTTGCAGTGAACTTTTACAACCGTCCTCCCTACACCACGCAAGGAAGTTATGGTGGTGTATTTGGACCTGAAGCATGCGTACCTTCACAATACCTCTTGAGAGAAAAGGAAGAAGGAATGAACACATCATGATTTGGGCTGAGTGTAAACTATGTACATTTTGTATGAAAGAAAATGTACGAGAGAGATACAATCAGCGGGACATACAGGGAATAGTGTCAACAAGAACCCCGGTCTCACCCCCCCCCCCTATGAGAGTGGAGCGAAGGGTGTGACAAGATACATAGTAAGTTTAGTCGCTTGTTGTATATGGTCACACCTTGGGACACATCTTCACCAAGTTTCAAGTAAATTGGTTCAGCCAAATAGTTAGAATTCTTGAAATAAAACTGTACATTTGCCTTTCTGCCAAGTGACTTTTGACCTCTGTTGCCATGACAACCACATATTTTGCTAGAACGTGTCATCCCTATTGTGTCTAGTGTCAAGTTGTATGTCAGTGCAATGTTTCCTCTTGGAAGTATAACCAAAAAGCGATTTTTGCACAGTTTGACATTGACCTCTGACCTCTGACCCCCAGATCTTTACCTCCAAGGTTCTGGGCGACACTTTCCCACCCTGGGATACCTTCCCAACAAGTTTGAAGAAAATCGGTTCAGACAACCAGTAGTAGATTTTGCAACAAAAAATATTCATTTGACCTTCTATCCAGTGGCGTACGCAGGAGGATTGGGCCATACCCCCCTCACGGATGCCAATTTTTTTTAGATCCTAAAAATACTTAATTGTGTAGCACAAATTTTACTTCAAAAGGTAGCATATGTGGCACCATATTGCATGTAAAGACACCCAATATTTCAAAAATTTTCAAAGGAGAGGGGGATACACCTCCCCTAAGACCACTCTCCCAGGCCGGCGATCACTCAGCCTACTGCATGCCCCCCTTGAGAGAAATCCTGCATACGCCACTTCTTCTATCACGTAACCTTTGACCTCGGTAGCCAGGGCAACCACAGAGTTTTGGTAGAACTTGTCATCCCTAATATATGTGTCAAGTTACATGTTAGTGCACTGTTTCGAGGGGAGGTCGAGTCCGGACTTAAGTCCGCTTTTTTGGACTCGAACTTGAACTTGGACTCGGGCTCTCTGGACTTAGACTCTGACTTGGACTTGGGCTCTATGGACTCGGACTTTCGCCTGGACTAAAATCGAGTCCATCAAGTCCAGCCTTTTTCTTTATAACATATTTTTAATTTCATAATTCCCCCAAATTCAACAGTACTCACCATGTATTAGGGCCTAATTTTCTTTGATATAGCCTGCACTAGGCCCACTGTAATTATGACAGTACGCCTTCTGCAAAGTAAAGTAAAGTAAAAGAGTCCTGCCTGATACTTGTACCATGAAAAAATCTTAGTTTTAGGAAGATTTCTCAGTTCCAAATCAGCATCTTCAAAACCAATTTAATTTTGTCTGTGATACAGTATTGAAGAGCATCAGGAAGCAATTGTACGCATATGGGAATACAACACTTTGATAATGCTTTGGTGGCTCAAAAATGGATAAATGCTGACCTTTTTATGTGTGTATGAGTGTCTGTCTGTGTGTGAAAATGCGCCGGGAGGCTTGAGGTTGGTGGTAACTAAAACATTTTATGTGATTTCAAGGTGGGGTTGACCAACACGTTAGATTAGATGGATTGGCAAATGCATGATTTTACAGGAAAATTAAATTTAAAACCAAAAAATAGAACAAATCCAGAATATATGTTTCTCATGTGTAGGTTTATGAACAAGAAGTGCAGTAAGATGGTATGAAACCATTCTGTAGGTTAGATGAGGCTTTGACAAAGGGACCCTGGAGTTATAGTACCTGTGACTCAGTGGCGTAGCTACGGGGAGGGGGTTAGGGGCGACCACCCACAAAATCGTAGTGCCCCAAGCGCCCTCCCCCCAATAGCAATCTGGGCCGAATAATACACTCGACTGGGCTACTCACTCTTGATAACGATAGACTCTAGTCGTCGAAAATTTCTGTTCCAATCGATCCACTGAAATCCATCGGGATAACTCCACTCTAAATAATTTTGAATAAATTTGGATAGGTTGTGACAAACTTAATGTGTTTCAGAATAAAATAACATCAAACTTCAAATTTTTACCACAAAAATTGCACATGGCTGCTATCAAGCCTGGCAAGTGCAATTTCCGGCGATCTGGGATGTATTGAAATCTCAAATGTTCTTCGTACGCTCTGCGCCAACCTATGGTGGCACCGCTCAGATATTAAGCGGGAGCCCTCCACAAAAACCCCAGCCCCAGAGCCCCCTCTCCTCCAAAACAAAAAAGCCTAGCTACGCCACTGCTGTGACTAATTGATGCTACTGTACATTCGTTATGGCACAGGTTCAAACCACTGTGTGGATACAGCCGTGATCATTTCCGGTGTCAGTTGTTGACATACTGTAACTCAGTTCGTGCAGATTTAGCCTTGGTGTGGAGAATTTGATCAATGAGAGCCAATGCTATAGAAAATGGTAGTGGAGAGAGTATATTTTGATCAGCTTCTTCCTATAATTTCATTCAGCTTGGCACCAGTTTTCTCTAATTTGTTTGTTTGGTCAGTTTTCAGTAGCATATTGATCTTAGTGCATTAGGTCTTCAAAGCTGAATACCAGAGAACACTGGATTTAACTTCTTTTACAATTTTTGACTTGGACTCGGACTTGGACTCGAGAACACTGGACTCAAGAACACTGGACTCGGACTTGGACTTGGAATCGAGTCCCTCGGACTTGGACTTGGACTTGAACCTATGGACTTGGACTCGAGCTTGGTGGACTCGACTACAGCCCTGCAGAAAACGTGAAAATCAAAGGCAAGTTAGAAAACTTCAAAACCTGCAACTTCCAAAGTACAATGTTTTAGAGAAACCTATTTCGAGGAAAATGTGCTTAAGGTGTTCTGTACGTCCGTAGTCAAGAGGGAGGGGAAGTGGGGACATTCCCTAGAAATTTCCCCCCTTAAAATTTTTTGAGAACATGAGGCTGTTATACTTCGCCTAGTAGGGTTACCAGCTGGGTAAAGAAGCAGGTCGGCCACTCCTTGGCTCCCTTCCGAGACTTAGTGAGCTCCTCTATTGCTTGCCGAAAATAAGTGGCGGATTTATCGTGGAACTAGTAAAGCTTCAGGGAATCAGAAAAAATATTTTGTTGGTACTTTAAGGCCTCTCCCATGGGAAGCCACTGAAGTGATGTACCTAGACCCCACTAGGATACCTTAGTGGCACTAAACCCAACGCCATCGAGTTTGCACGACATTCCCTATTGAATAAAATAATGTTACCCAAACCTTCTTGATGGTATTGATGGTATGAATGGCTAAATGAATTGATCCAATTTTCAAGGTCTCCACGCCACTACCTTCGCTCTCGCCCCTTTGGACCTCAAGGCCCTTGATTGGACATCAATGCCATTCGGACCCTCTTTGTATGTTAACTATTGTTGCCAGTTTTCCAAATGACCTTCATAGCCCTTCCAGTTTCATTCCTACACAATGTAAGTCCAACACTGACGACAATATTTACCCCAATGAGTGGAGCTCCTGTTAGTGTCGTCTCCCCACCCCTGCCTTGAAAGAGGCTATTTTCAGCACTGGAAAATGCATTGCACTTGGAAGGTAAGGCTCCCCCTTCGACAATGCATTGCTAGGGACTTGGTGTTTTCTAAATTAAACGACAAGTCATGGCTTTCATTTTTCAAATTATTTTATTGTTACCTTTTGAAAAATGGTTTACTAGATGCTTCCAGGTACCACCTACATGCATTTAACAAATCGTAACGTTCCCATAGTACATTATGCACTTCCGGTACTTCTTACAAAAAAAGGAACTTGTAGTAACAGACTAGTATCCTGAAATTAGCTGTTAAAATTTTTTGTTGAAAACGAAATGTTTTAGGATTGTCAAGTTTATAAATGAGAGGGTTTAAAAGAAAGCCAAAGTCATTAATTCTAAGTAAACGTCATTCGTGAGTTGTCTTTAAAGCATAATGGAGAATACGTATGCCAAAATGTCTTTACAGGTCCGAAAAAGTGCTGGAGGGTCTCGATCCGATTTACAAAGGGTACACAAGAGAGCGAATTTCAATACTGATTAATGAAATGTGAAGTTGAAGAATAGAGTCAAAACTTGGTAGTAGCCCCATGGTTGAAGTAAGTGCTTTAACATATCTACTAAGACGAATACACTACCGTGACGGTGATTGACAAAACCAATTTTAAGGGCCTTTGAAGCCAGGGGATAGTGAGCAGGGGCGTTTATACATGAATTCGCAGGGGGTGAACTATTTTGGGACCAACATTTCTTGGAGACCAACTCCCAATGACATAGATGCACTACCCAAATTTTCAAAGACCTCTTTTTTTCTTCTTTTTTTTTTTTCTTTTGCTTTTTCGTACTTCAAATGTTGTTCATGTCTGGTCTACTGTTACAAAGGCATACTAAATTGGACTTGAGACCGACTTTTTGGCCCTCAGAGGCCGACTTTTGATTTTCACTGGGGGTGTCACACCTCCCACACCCCCCGTATTTACGCCCCTGCTGGTGAGTTCCCTTCCCCCGTAATTTCAGTTTTAAGTTTTTCTTAAACAATTATAAGTTGTCTCTGAGGACGACTAGAAAATACTTTAGAAAAGTTTAGGGGTGAAAAATCTCAGCCCCCTTCCGTCCCCTTCATTTAAAAACCTGCATACTGCCGTGTTTTTTGAGGTTCCAAAAAGGTCGGGAAACGCTTATCTAAAAGTATTCACGCAAATGACATATACATTCGATGACTCTGAAATCAACTAAAGGACAGTGTGTGAAGAAGTTGGACAATTCTTAACTTAAATTACACATTAACGATTATATATATATATATATATATAGATACATATATATAATCGTTAATATATATATATACACCTAATTGTGGAATAAGGGGAAATTTTGGCTGAAAAAATCAACGTTAGGGGGAATCGCCGTTAGGGGAAAAATTGGCTTTCCCCCTAACGTTTTCACACACTTTTTCTACAGGAATACGTAACAGTATGTTAAATTCCATACAGCGACACATAATATACGCAATTACTTCAATGTTGACCAAATTGCGGGCATGTATCTGTAAACATGTATGAATGGAGGGACCATTGAATTTACGTTCATCTATACCATTTTACCTAATGGTCGATCCAGTGGAATATATATATATATATATATATATATATATGTATATAGGTTTGAACAGCCTAGTTCTGTGTAGTATGGAAATAGTAACAAGAAAAAGTAAACAAATGATACTCATGCTATGTTTTAAGTTATTATTGCCAACGTTTCGGGTATTCAACCCTTTTACAAAGGCGACTA
>WURT03186281.1:0-10129 GCA_009936505.3 Holothuria glaberrima | reverse complement strand
GATTCAAGAATATTATGACAAAGTGTCCCAACAGTTTTGTCCAAGATTGTCTGAGAATTTCGAGTAATTTTGAGAAGAAAAAGAAAAAAAAAAAGAAAAAAAATGGGGATCCTCCTCTCCACCATATAAACAAAGCATGAAAAGTGTCTGGCATTTCCATCTTCCCATACCATGTTAAACAAAGTTTGCAGTATTTGATCTCTAATGACATCAAATGACCTTTGACCTCCACCAAAAAGTACAGGGCCCTTTCCCTCAACATGACAAATCTAATCTCTACTGACCTCAGATGACCCTTGACCACAACCAAAATACAATAGGATTCTTCTACTCACTATGAACCATCTACACACGAAGAATAAGGACAAGTGTCTGTGCTTCCTTCCATATAATGTCATGTAAACAGTCTCAGTTTTTGACCTCTGGTGACCTCAAATGACCTGTAACCACCAAAACACAAAAAAAAAAAAAAATGGGGATCCTCCTCTCCACCATATAAACAAAGCATGAAAAGTGTCTGGCATTTCAATCTTCCCATACTATGTTAAACAAAGTTTGCAGTTTTTGAACTCTGGTGACATCAAATGACCTTTGACCTCCACCAAAAAGTACAGGGACATTTCCCTCAACATGACAAGCCTATATACCAAATATTTAAAGTGTCTGTCATGGCTATTTTGAGATACCATGTTAACAAGCCATTTACAGGGTTTTCACAGTTTAATCTCTTGACCTCGGATAATCTTTGACTTTCACCCAAAACAATGGCGTTTGTCCTCTCTACATGAAAGATCTATACACCAAATATAAAAGTGTCTGTCATTGCCTTATCTTTACATATCATATTTACAAGGTTTTCGGTTTTCGCCTCTCTAACCTCAAATGACCTTTGGCCTCCAACAAAAAGTAATAGGGGCCTTTTGCTCAACATGAAAAATGAATATACCAAATATGAAAAGTGCCCGTCATTGCTATCTTGAGATATCGTGTTTGCAAGCTAAGTGTCACATTAATGTACACACACGACATCACAACCCCATAAATTCCTTGCCAGCCTTGGCACGGAATCAAAAAGTGTTCTTTCTCACACCATCCATTCAATTTATTCCCACTCAACCCCTCAGCTCAATTCCTCCTATCACCCATCCTCCCCACTCTCAGGACCTCTTCATCACAAAGTGATCAACTTATATCTGACCTTTGTGTTTTGGGGTTATTTATTCAGTAAACAATGTCATTTGTAAAAAGAAAAATGTTTGTTTTTCTAAATATCCATAAGATTGTACATGTGCCAAAATTTTTAGGATCATCACCAGAAACCCCATCAGGAGCCTTAGGAAGGCCTTTGGATCCAACACTGCACAGAAAGTGCATCGCTCTCATTTATGGTGCCTTTGAAACCGTCAGTCCAATATTTTTCCCTGAATTTTCCCCGGTTGACTCTAGGCAATCCCCAAAAACAATAGACATAGGTATTTATATTTTTATAATGTGGATTCCTGCATCCAGGTTCTTTGGAATACAATTTTTATTTCCACAACTACTACATGACCATAACTATCAAAAACAATAGACGTCCCCGCTTTGAAGATTGGCCATATGCATACTAAGCATGATAAAAGGTCAAGTTTTGAGATATTGTGTTAATACCATAAATAACACAAACACATACGCACACCCACACATTCAAATACCACCATGCATTGCTTTAGTCTTTTTTTTAAGGAATGTTTGTATCTAAAATCTTATGAAGTATAGCCAAATGACGTTCACAACTGTACCTGTTATTTGTTTAGCAGCAACCTCTTTCAGAATCTCAGGTTCTAGAACTGGAGGTTGGTTTGGAAAAGATAAGCTGTAGGACGAATGAAAGAGGTGTACGTGTAGTTCATAAGAGTTCTTTACATACATGGATATATTCATGCAAGAAGCCTGTAATCAAGAATGCACTTAACTAATCCATGATGGTTTTAATGACTTCATAGAAATCAGCAGACTTGTTTACCTTCACTAAACCTGGGTACAATTGTCTGCATTAAAGACATTTTATCCATGACACTGTGTGCAATAGCAAGATAAACAGGTCATTCTGTTCCAAGGCCTAGGATGCACACTTAAAAGTAATCACACAGATCAAATTAAATTTAACCCACATGATTATTGGGACAAACTGGTTGAATGAGGTTCCAAATGCCGTAACATCTATTTTGTTTTTGCAGTCATTTCCCTTTGAGGAGTTGGTATCACTTTCCTACACAACACAAATGGTATGGGGGCAATTTGCATTCATTTTTGCATGATCATTGCTATTCAGGTAAATATGGTATTTCCACCTGCTGCTAGTAGTTTAGTTCAAACTCTGCAGACCTCGGAGAATTCTTCATGACTACAAGAATCACACATCAATATCCCAGCTACTGTACGTAGTACATTTTCAATGCTATTTTATTTGAAATGATGTTTTCACAGATGTAAGTTGGATTCTATTTACCTCAAAATAATAAGACTGTCCAAATCAACATGTAGTTTCAAGTGTCTACTTTAAGTTACACAGGGCCTCTGCTCTACAGTGACACAGGATGGCATGACAATACATCTTATAATTTGCTTTCAACTGGGTCTGTCAGATACCACATGAATGCAATATCGCAAGTGCTATTAACATCACGGGCACAAAACAGTGCGAAGAACATGTATAAAAGAAGCTGACACATGATAGTACCAGGGCTTTCCAAATACATAGACCAGCAATTTTACTTTCCCCTTTGAAAAATTATTGGTATCATTTGCATTTGACCTACATAATCCCCAGAATGAATCGTAAAGAAGCCCTAATGCATGCATCAAAACTAGAGATAACACTCTTACCACCTCACAAACAAATTTTCAAAACATTTTGAGTACAATATTTGCCACAATTTGCATGATGAGCAACAGTACACTGGGAATAGTACCATGTGGTCTTAAAATTATCGTCATATGAATTCCTTTCTACTTGAATAAAACACTTCACAATGAAACAATTTTCATGACAATGTACTCACAGAGCTTTCTTGATGGATGCGCTGTTGTTTATAAATTTTACAATGTTAGTGTAATCTTCTTCCTTAAGAGCATAATCCCATCTGCTCATTTCTATTTCATGCAGGGTGTGCAAGGTTTGCATAGTTGCACCAGATGTAAAAGTCAACTCATCTTCAGATGCTCTTACAATAACATCCAGCAGCTGTAACCGTGAGATTGGTAACTGAGAACAAAAAGATAGCATCCCATGTGAAGTATTCTCATGCCTAATACTTCATAGTATAATAATGATACAGTATAACTTGCAATTAGACATCAAACATCCATTTCTACAGAGTCTACAATATCAAACAAGATCTCCCTCTGAAAAAATACACATTGTTCAACAACATCAAAATAAGGTAGCAAGGAGTCTTGAATAATTTCTTGGGCCACTTACTCCACAATTTGAGGCAAACTGGAGCATAGAAACCTTTGTCCTCTGTATAAGTCTGCTGTCTTCAGAGTGGATAGTAATATCTGCCTTGCACACTTCACTTACAACATCTTTAATATAGTGCCCCTTGTATCCATCATATTCAGCTAAGCAAAGGCAAATGCAATTTATAATATGTCCTGGAATTTTTCCCTCTTCACTTCGAAAGGTATTAAGGAGATAGCTCAAAATGAGATGGCAGCTTGGAGGACAGAGGGCACAAGTGAAGCGAAGTACATAATGAAGGTCAGCAGGGTTTATTTGTTGAAGATGTTCTCTGAAAAACTTGTACTTATTAGGTAATGCTAGTTCACCATATTTCAAACAAATTTCGGCCAAATACCTTGCTGCAAACCATTCCTGTAAAACCTTGTGCAAGAATTTCACTTGTAAAGACACATGCTGTATAGTCAAGGGTTTTTTTATATATGCATCTGGTTTGCTCTCTACTTGTAAAGTCAGCTGCTGTTCATTGGTTGATCTATCCTTACGTTCGGTATTTTCAAGCACGTCTAAAAACTCGACATATCTACTTTTGCACTCTTTAAAGGCAGTATCAACATTGTCTTTCTGCAATTCCTGAAATGCTTCTTCAAAAGATTCTTTCTGACTGATTACTGCTCTACCAATGTCTGAGTCTCTCTCTGTTGGAATGTTCCTAGCACCCAATGCATTTTCATTAACTTCACTCCACATCTCTTTGACCTGTTGTGTGTCACCATTTTCCTTAGCAGTCCTAGCAATATTCTTACCAACGTTAACAGCATCTTCAACCACTAAGATTCCAGAATCCAAATATTCTTTCATGTTTCTCACATTCTCCTCAACAAACTTTTTCTGCCAAGATAATTGTTGTTTTCCTCTACAAAGGCCATTAAAAGCAAGCACTTCCAAAGATATGCCTTGTGATCTATTCTGATAGGATTCATGGGCATCACATTCTGAATCACTGTCTGACATATCCCAATAATCATCAAAGTTTCCATGATCCCCAAAAATGTCTAAGTATTCATCATTCCAATAATCATCTAAGTCTTTATCATACCGGGCATATCTACGACTATGCCCTTGTTTCACTTCAACTCTGTCTTCCCTTTGATCTGATGGGCACAAAGTCTCGACTACCATTCCTAAAAATGGAGAAACCCTATCCTGCCAAACATCTTGTACATTTACAATACTTCCAATGTTATGCACAGCTAGTACAAAGAGCAGAGGCACACTACAAAGATCCAGTATGAATGGAGTGTCATCTATGACATTCTTCACTTTGATTTGCTTCTCATAGTCATCAGAAAAGACTTTTTCAATATAACTTTGTCTCTGAACTTCACCAAATGTTCCTAATTTTAGCATAGGACAGGGTGGCAGATCTTGGGTGTAATCTGAGCGAGATGTAAGTATCACTTTACAACTGGGATATTTGACCTTTGTCATGACTTTCATTACTTCAGAAAGTTCTTCAGCTGATGTCTCATCTTTACCATTGTACTCCTCCAAGCCATCAAGTAAGAAACAACACTTTACACCCTCCCTGATGATAACATCCTCAATGTCAACTAATGAGAGACCCTTGCTCTCAATGAGATAAAACTCTTTGGTGGCTTCAACAAGGGTTTTCCTCTGAACAAATTTTAATGGGAGCAGAATTAAAATATTGATATCACTAATTTTACCTTGAGACCAGTCATATGCCAACTGAGATGAGAGCATTGTCTTTCCAGATCCTGGTTCTCCTTCAATTATTATTCTAGTTTCTTCTTTAAGGTTTGCATGAGTAAATACTTTTGTGTAGTTTAACTTACATTTCTCATCAATATCTACCAAATTTCTTCCATTCTTAGAATTTGTCAAAATCAAACCACTTACAACAAACAATTCTGACAATTTCCATTGGCAAGACTTCTTCCAAGGTACAGGGGTCATGGCCTCATACCAGCTCATGATTTTCTTCTGTAGTAACTTCTTGAACAAATCTCGCTTTTCTGCATGAAAGAAAATCAAATGTCTTATCATTTCACACTTGAAAGTCACACAAATGACCATTGTCACAGGTCTGGAATTCATTGAGTTCCTGTTAACTATGTTCAAGTTTAATAAATACACAAAATCATCCCTATGAAAGTGAAAAACATTGTCAGATCTACACCTGTGAAATTCTTGTTCCTAAAAACACAAATGGTCTCAGAATAGACCAAAAACTCCCTAGAATCAGGGACTAACTATCTGGTATCGCATCTCTGTTTGCTATACAAGCTTGCCAAAGTAATATACAAATGCATAAGTGCAAAGCACTATAGTCTCAGTCCTTTGTCTCCATAACCATACAATTTTCAATGATTTACACTAAAGAAGTACAGTAAGGATTCCTCGAAACTGCTATGCAAAACCAGAACAATAAATTATTCTAGACTATGTTTAACTATGATCCCATGTACCATGCAGAGTGACAGGCAGTGCTGCATACAGAATGGGGTACTTACAGTACACTGGTATACATATATAGCTAATTAGTTTCATACCCTATATAAAGTTCACCTAAAATGGTCTACAAAAACATATCCCACGAATCTTGGTATGTATAAGAATGGCAATTTTCAGAATCTTGTGAAAGTCACAGGGAAATCTGGATCAAACATAAAGAGGCTGCTTACTGTTTTAAATGGACCTCTTTTTCATTTAGTGTATAGATAAATCCAATTTCATATGTGATGTTGATCTCCAGAATTAATTATGATCATGATGAGTGAGAGAAGCAGTTAGAATACTTCTACTATAGTAAAGGGAATAAGAAAACACTTTCATGAAGCCCTGCATGTGCATAAACATGTCCAATCAGTTCTATGCTCCACCTGTTTGTCAAATTAAACTTAGGAATTCTTGATTTAAAGACAGACAGTCATCACCCCAAAGTACATTTTTGGTGTGAGGGTATCAAAATTCTCAGTTGGTTACTGCTCTTTGATTTGCATCAAAGTTTGAAATGCAAATGATGCAGAGTAACTCACTTTACACACAATGCAAAGACAGTGATTGGTTTACACATTATAGCCTTGTATGCTGACTTGAACATGGTCTGGAGCAATAAAATAGGTTTGTGTATGCACAAGGAGGAGCTTTACTTAGTTATGTGAGGAGCTACAAGTTGCATAGATGGGAGAATTGGAACTGTTGTAGATGATGAGAATTACTCTTTAAGGTAATACATAATTTCTTCAACTTGATGTACAGTATCTGGCATCACATACCATTTCTTCAATGGCAAGTTATCAATTCTTTTAACTGGGAGAGGTGCTGAGATACTTTTGTGTGTATCACTTCATCACATATGGTTTAAAATATCCTTTTAAAAGAATCAGTGTCTGACGGTATCATAGTATTCAAAACATACTACATTCCATAGTGAGCAATATATTTTATGCAATTCACAATTAAGAATGAAGTTTTTTGAGGGTACAAAATTAATGCTGAAGAGGATTGATCCTTCTTGTGGGTAGACTATTAAAATTAGACAGTTAAAGTGCATTTTTAGTTCCAGCTACGGTACAGTATGGCATATTTATTTAAAACTATAATATATATTTCTATAATCTGACTTTGAACTATATGAGATACCGGTACTTCATGTTTCAATGCCTTCTTTTACATATCTTAGAAAGATTAGGCAATATATTAACACAAAGTCATCAAGACTGAAATGAGCACTACCATGAGGTATTCAATGATATAGGTCTTGGTCTCAAGACCGTCTCCAAAACTTTTTTTAGGTCTCTCTTCTCCAGGATTTCTTTTATTAATGCCAAAAGCTAGGGCATTTTAGCCTGAACCTAAGTTAGTTACATTCCAAAGCTTAAAAATGTGTGTGATCATACAAAGAGCTTTGCATGACACTAGCTGACCCTAATGTACAGTACCAGCCTTACAGGAGTCCTATAAAATGTTTCAAGTTTCTTCATTCAAGTCCATTTCCACTTGTGTGCACAGCCACACTGCCATGAGTGATGTATCACGCTGTATAGTACAATACATAATAAAGATAGTAATTATGGCAAATTTCTCGATTCATTGATAGCAAGATTTAAGCCCAGAGGAAGGCACTCTAGTAAATCTGACTGCACTTTAGTCAATTATGACTTTAATAAAAATGTTATTGGTCTCAGGACCTAATGGTCTCTGTCCTCAAAGCAAATGTATATATGTCTCAGAAGCAGAAGCTTGGTCCTATGTCTGTTTGCTAGGGATTTTGGTTTCCAATGGTATACATCAATTTCAGAATGTTAGGTTTATACTTCAACATAGGAATTGTCATCATTATCAGTCTGAGTTAAAAACTACACATTTTTACAACAAGTTAATGTTTTCCTAATTGTCATTGCAAAATCGCCCATTTTCTAACGTTTCATCCACTCAGTGGAGGGACATTTCTCAACCCCCTCATCCCTTCCCGAATCTACCGGAATAGATACTGTACAATGCCCCTGAGTTTCGTACTCTAATGATATAGACCTTCACATCAGATAGTGTAATTCTGTACAATGTTTTGTAGCCTATCTGCCATGCAAAGCTTCCATTACCTTCAGAAGTGGCTACAAGCTTAGCTCTGCACCAGGCATATTACATTGTGTAGGGGTTGTAGTAATGTAGGCATACTGGTAATGTTTTGCGTCATGTTTGCATGAAATCCCTGGAAAGTGGCGCTGTATAGTCCCAAGCAGGATAACGGATGGGCACCGTGGGCTAAAAAATTCTTGTTAATTACTTTCCAAGTGATTCTGAACTTCCATTTAAGAATTGCTTGGCGGGCCTGATAAAAGGTCTCGCAGGCCACATATATGTACAGCCCGCGGCCGGAGGTTCCCAACCCCTAATTTAAATAAACATACTGTAGATACCTTCTCTAGCAAGACCTGTGTTATGTTGGAACAAGTTTCTGTCATCTTCAATCAGTGATTGGTATTCCTGAATCTTTGCTACAGCCTGGACCAGTCTTAAGTTGGTGAAAGGTTCTTCCAAGGCAAGTACCCTTGACTGGCTGATGGTACCCATCTCATCCAGAGCTAAGAGCAAGGAAAGACCTGGATTCTGGTTGGACATGATGCTGCTCTTCTTATATCTAAAGATTCCAAAGTGATTGCACAGATCTTTTGCCAAGGATGCTGTCAGATGGGCAGATAAGGTGACAAGGAATCTGTCATAGGAAGTTGCTGTGGCTACAGGTAGAATAGCAAATATAAGAAAGCAAGAATGATACAGTATCTCCATACTAAAAAAGGCAGTGGGCGGCTCAACTTGAACCAATTGGTTGTAAACTGGGCCATTAAACCTCATCTAACTAACTAACCATACTTAACCTTTACAGGGCACTTGATTTTACTGTACTGTACCATTGTGGCTACTGTTCTTCAAAATGATACAAATTCTTCAATTTATGACTAGTCGTTACATTTTGAATACTGCATTAACAATGTTGTTGAGGTAAAATAGTGCCTAATATTATAAGGCAAAAGTTTCTAAAGTTTCATTTATGAGATCTTTATGATGAATGCATGAGTACATAACATTTAGCCAATAACTTAGCATACAGTAGGCCAAAATGTGGAAAATAGGGCTGAGTATTTGTAGTACTGGCCATGTTTTACTAAACTGGGTCCTGGGCCTGTTTCATAAAAGCTTTAGGTGATCACATGTTTCATCTGCCATACAATCATGTTATACTGCAATCAAACTTGAAACCCATGTTGGATCTTTATGAAACCAGGGCTCGACTTAAGGGTAAAATATTCACTGGCCAGCAGGGCCAGTAACTTTCTTATATTCTACTATCCCTACCAATTTTTCACTTGCCCACTGTAAAAACCACAAATTTTATGGCCAAATTAGCTGTACTGTACCTTGCAGAGTAAGATTTAGATGTCAAAGGAGCCACAAGAGTGCAGATATTGAGCCCTGCAGTCCTGGCAGGGAAATGTGTTGGATCAACTTAGCATTGTGCATAATTTTGTACAATTTTCATGTAACAGTGATATGTGCGCCCTCTGTAGGGGGGGGAGGCGTTGGGGTGTCTATGGACTTCTTCTCCCTCTCCTCATGGCTTCAGAAATATCTATTAATTAAGAAGGTCTAGCAACTCTATTAGATTTGGATCGACTTACAGACTCATGTTTGTTTCACGTAACAGTGATATATTGCAATAAAATAATTTTTCCTAATTTCAGTGTACCATAAATCTATAAGAGAAGTTGCCATCCTGTCAGTAAATCACCCCTTCCATGCTTCGCAACATTTCCAGGAACAGGTTAAATATTTGTGTTTAGCCCTATAGCTCTACACGTAGGGAGACTCCTTCCACTGCACAAATTTACGCCTGTGTACTGAAGGCTACAATCGCCGCCAAAAGTAAATTAAACAAACCCCTTTCCCCCGTTTCAATGTTGTCTCACACAGAAATGATCACTTTTAACCAGCCAACATTGAACTGGGGGAAAGGGGGAGAACAGCTACCAAGTGTGATAGGATTTAGATTTTGTTTCATTTGTTTTGGCGGCGATTGTCAAAATATATATGGGTATCGTTACGTGACTATGGGACGGGAATGAAAAAAGCGAAGTGTTTATGAATAGGCTTTTACGA
>WURT03186270.1:0-10129 GCA_009936505.3 Holothuria glaberrima | reverse complement strand
ACAGACAGACAGACAGACAGACAGACAGACAGACAGACAGACAGACAGACAGATAGATAGATAGATAGATAGATAGACAGAATGACGGTGGCGGATCACAATAGCTCAAACAGCTCTTAGAGCTAGTTTGAGCTAACAATCCAGAAAACCAATATTTTTGGGCTTCTTGGCAAAGCTGAAACACATTGTGAAACTATGATGAAAGACACAACAAAATATTACAGTGGAGCTCTTTTTATACAAATAGATCAAGCCGCTTTGCCTGTTTCCCCTGCCTTTTGCTCCACCCTTATGGTGTAGCGGTTGGCTGATAGCCAGATATGGTTATATTTATTTTTAAAGGTAGCTCATTACTAACTGCCTGAGATGGCTTTTGAAGAGCTTTTGAAGACTATATGGGCATCTCTGTACGTACATATTAATAACCATACGCCTGCTGTACTATTCGGAGCGGTAGTGGCGGCGGAACCGGGGGGCTGAACCCCCAATGAAAAAGTGAGGGGGCTAAAGGTTGTTTAGCGCCCCCCCCCCAGTATTTGCCAAGTGCAGACATGGGATCCATATTTCAAGGCTGGGTGCACTCGCTTAAAACACTCGGGAAGTGCCGTTTACGGCCTTCTGGAGGGTTTGTAAAGTCAAAAATTTTCTTGTACGCTCCGCCCCAACTTATGGTGGCGCTCCACTTATATAGTCTTCCTGGCGCTCACGCCCCCCCCCCCCTAACATTTTTCCGTTCCACCACGCCTGCCGAGCAGATCCTTGATATTGCCGGGTGGGGAGGGAGTCGTCCAAACCTTCCTGCATACGGACTTGATTTTTGCCCCCAAACGAAATTTCTTTCAGCCGCCCCTGGCTTAAAGCATCATCTTCTATAGTGCCCCTCCTAATCACCAACCTCTGGCTGCGCCTCTGACTGCCACTGTATGCTAATTGCGATTTCAGAAGTTTTCAGTCATGTGCGTCGGGGGCCCCCTATGGGTCAAATTTCCCGGTAGGAATTTTCTCCCCAGTCCACCCCTGCATTCCAGTTATGGTAATTAATGTGGCCATTCTAAGAATGAATGAAAATAATAATCACATGAAGAAAACATCAAATTGCAATGATTTGGGTATACATGTCTTTCAGACCATCTGATCCCCTCCCAGTTAAAAAGATGGAAATAGAAGAGTTATAATTACTTAGTAGATAACACCATTGTCTGTAGTGATGTGAGGTGGCAAGGATTATGATGAACTCATGAAAGCTGTAAGCCTTCATTAACATTGTCTTTACCTCTTTTACAATACAAACAAACAGGCAGACAGTAAAAGTAAACAAGAGTTCAACAGCAATGTGATAACTGATTTGGTACTTAAAAACATGAAATATGTGTAGTCAACTACTAAAGACTTCCAGTCTGATCCCTCTTTCCTACTTGATTCCAAAGTGACTCTAAAATCTTTGCATTGAGGGTGTTAATCATTGTTTAAATTAATATTGACCTTGTAATTTTCTTCCTTTTAAATAGCAGTTACTCTTAGACGACACATCTCATCAAACTGTGAATACCCACAGGGACTCTACAGTGAGTGCAGCCATGCTGCAGCTTTGATAATACGTGTCATTCATACTTAAAGTAGAATTGATGCAGAATGCCAAAGGAAAAAGAACAAACAATCATCAGAGCGAGCTACTACTTAGGAACAAATGTACCCTCCTAAGCATTACAAAATCCCTCACCAGGAAAGTCTCTCAAGAAGATCAGAAATGGCTTAAGAATGAACTTAAGCATTATGGTCAGTTAACAGGGTTAGAGTGATTTCTCAGCAAAGAGCCAGAGAGCACAAAACTTCCCATAAAATCTGTGGAAGAGATTATTTTATCAAAAAGAGTTTGTAAATGGAGACTTTCAGGTTGAGAATTTGCTGGAACAAAGGAAATTAACTGATGAACAACAGTGTACTCTTCAGAAAGCAACAATAGGTGAAAGAGAAAACCCATTACGGCAACTTCTCAGGAAGGTAAGACTAACTGCCAGTAATATTGGGATTATTTTGAAATCCGAGAGAGCAACCCCCTCCCCATGAAGAGGTTGTTTGCAGAGTATGACCTCTCTGGTGTTAATCCATTAACTGGGGTGTGGCCAATGAGGCTGAACGCATAAAGGCCTTTACAAAGGTCACAGGTTTAACTGTGGCAGATTCTGATTTGTGGCTGACATCTTCTGGAATTTTGGGTGCCAGCCCAGATGACCTGGTTGCTGAAAATGCAATCATTGAAGTTAAGTGTCCTTACACTCAAAGAAATATGCCTATTGAAGATGCAATCAAAAGCAACTAGTTTTATATTGAGTGAACAACAGATGGTCATCTAACCTTAAAACAGAATCACAGCTAGTATTGGCATCAAGTATGTGCAAGGACAACTGCATGTTAGTTAACCACCAGCTCTGTTTCTTAGACATTTGTACTACAAAAGAAACAGTTAAATTGAAAACTGACAAAGTTTCCAGTTGGGCAAGAAATATTGAAATTCTGGAGCTTTTCAAGGACAATGTTGTACCCTCATTTAGTTTCGGGGGGGGGGGGGCTCGAGTAGTCATGAATGATGGGAAATGAACTCTTCAGACCAAGGTCGATAAGTTTGTTTTGAATTTTTCTACGCTGGAAAATATTTTTTAACTCAAATCATATTGTTTTACTTAAATCACTGATCTAAAACACACATGCCACTGTAGGCACAAATAACAGTCCTAAGGGGCAAATTATGCAGCTCCCACAGTTTCAATTTACATTTTACAATGCAATTTGTGAATGTTTTGTTCTATTTCAGTAGTCTCCCTAACTTCCCTTATAAAGGAATTCTGTTAATTTACTAGTGCTGCACAAAGTTTCACAATCTTTGAAGCACAGCACTTCCAGTACGGTGGTATATGAAGCTTAAAACCTGAAACTTTGCTCTTGACATGTATTCTGCATTTTGCATTTTTTTTCTTTTGCTACCTTAACTTCACTTTCACTGAACTTTCCATGATAAAGAAATGGTAGAATATTGACAGAGACTCCTTCAGGTAGGAAACATATTTTGTATCAAGAATCCTTTCTCTGCAAGAATAAGGTAACCAGGTTTAACTGACTTTTCAACAATAGCTTTTCTTATCTTTTCTACTCTTCATTCACTGGAAACCTGTAACAGGGACACGTGTGGCTTTCTGAATGAATTACAATCCGGTGCTAAGGAATTACCCATTTTGTACAGATACTTGCGCACAAAAGCTACATAGACCAATTGCGCGAAAGTTTGTTTAGAACCAGTGGATTGGTCATTATGACAACTGACGTCACACTTCGGTACTCTATTACTTGCAACTGTCGTTGGAGCATCAGACACGAACTGCACAAGGTTTTGTATCTGCAGAGCAACCTCGACGAAAGGAAAATACAGAAACCAAGTAAGCTTCTTAGTCTTAATATTGTTAGGCAGAAGACTGCAGAGATGTAGGCCTACTGTTGTGTACGTGTGCTTTGTGAAGTAATCGTTCTACAGCGAAGTGTGTTCACACATACACATGTACACATCGTATGCATGCAGAGTACATACATAGCAATGCATTGTCTATGGTGTATCGAATCGGCTCGCAATCGAAGTCAAGAAAAGGGCATACTGTGACGTCATCAAAAATCCGGCATACGGTTTTCTTGGATTCTTACGAGAGGACAGGTCATCTTTAACAACCAGCCTAGTCTAGATCCCAGTCGACAAAAGAGAGTCACAGTTTAAGGAGTCTATCTACATATGTATTGCATAGGCCTATATGATTATGGTACCAAATAATTGATAATGGTATGCTGTTATTAGCTATTGTGGAAGATTTCACAATTCATGTATACAACCCGTTGAAGTCAATTAATTGCTGGATATTCGCCCTTTATAAGTCTCCTCGTCATCATCGTCATCGTCATCAACCAATGGGGAGTTAGTATATTTCATATCAACTCACCTATATATAAAGCAGTCAATTCGTCGATACAGTCTGCTCTTCTAATCTTCATCTCTTCTACCTTCTCCTTCAAGTACTTCAAGGCATCTTCTGTTCTTACATCTCGATGAATGCACAATGCAACGTGATAAAACTGTCAACAAAAGTTTAGGGATTATGTAGGGATTTAGGGTTTTCGTTAGCCAGTAATAAAAATTCTTCCGAGATAGTGCGCATTTGTCCGAAGATACCTGGCTCTGGAGAATAGTTGCAGCTTTGAACTTGTAGTGCATGAAGATAACAAGCACAATTAACTTCATGTCTCTGTTTTAGTCACCGGTTTTGGGTTAAGTTTCATTGATGAGGTAAATATTGATTGATAAAATACCTTTTCTTCCGATAACAATCAATATCTATACATATCTCATAACATGATCACGCCAAGGTTTTGATCAATAACACTCATTTTAAAATTTATTCGCATGCATGCGGTGCACTCAAGAAACTAAACATCATCCAAACTACACCGTTTTACCGTAATGTTTTAATAGCTCCTGTTTACAAAAATTTTAAATTTCACTTGCCTCTAAGGTGTCCAAACGGGCCAGGAGATTTTGATAAACATCTTCGGAGATAATATTTCTGTTCCGTATACACTTTCTCCTGAAGCTAAATATCCAAGTAGTATAACTGTGCGAATTTCGACGGTAAATTGGGGTCACCATTACATTTCCAATATAATCATAACCTATTGTAAAATTCAGAAAGTGCACAAACAATAACTTTTGAAGAGGTTTAAGATTTGTTGAAAGGCTATTGATCAGTTCACGTGCTTATCTGTTATCTCTAAATGAGATGATTGCCATTACCGGTACTATGATTCCATGTCTTAATAGTCAGGGTAATTTTATGGTGAGGGCGTATCTCCTTGGTCTTTTTACTTCCCCTCGGAGGGGTTTGTAACAGTCTTTCAAATTTCTGTCTTTGTTGCTGTGCCTGGTGTAGAATAAAACTTATCAAAGATTTAAAGATCAATTTTATTAAGGTTGTTCGAAAGCACTGTATCTCAGAAAAGATAATGTTGATAAATAAGGCAACCGTTTGAATACCAATGATAGAAAAGGAATCTGTTTAAATTTCCCTTTCTTCGTTGTTGCTTTGTCACTTACGAAGGGGTATAGTGTAACGGACACGGAACGCTGGGTGGGGTGTAATATATAAATCTTGGTAATTTTATTGATGGCTTCATGAACGTTGTCTGCGTTTGGTTCAAAATGGATGAAGAAATATATCAAAATGAATTGTCGCATGCGTCTTACCAGGCTGCGAAGTCCTTTTTGAGCTGTGCTGAGGTGTGATAACCTTGTGGCAGAATTCAAGGAGATCCCCAGGGCAGATTATACAGTCTTACGAGGTTGCCAACTGGCATTTCCCTTCCTCATTAGGAAAAATTGCAGCAAAACTGTCCTTTTATATCATACAGAATGCTAATTAGAAGCTGGCACAAATTTTAGAGAAAAGTTCTTGCAGACTGTAATGCTTGTAACCTGTCTTAAAATTGACAATTTTAATGGCATTTTTCTGACAACATTTGGCATCGAAGAACCAGTCAGAGTTGGCTACTTGTCTGGAGATACGGAAGACAGCTTCTTTGGGCCTTTTTATAATCAATGTTACTTTTAAATTTGAAACTTAATCATAAAGTTGACAGTGTGTAAAACTCGTCTCACCTGGAAGTGCATCTGCAATTTTATCTTCAATCCTTTTCATAACTTCTTCCAGAGCGCTCGTGAAAGGGTCGACTTGCCGTGGCTGGACGATTATTGGACCAACTGGAGAAGTCACATTACATTTAAGACGTTAAACAGCAGTACGTTAAATATCACAACTACTGGTCCTGGATTACAGTTTACATTGTGTTAAAAAGCCTTCGAATAAAAGGGGCTTACAAAGAATATGGGGCTGCAAGAATACATGGGTGGCGCTAGATGTGGAGCAGGGGGTATAGCTCCTCGTCGGTAAGGCTCCACTTCCCCCTCTTCGGGTCACTGTTGCTCCTCCATCGGGGACCTTGGCCCTCGTCGGGCAAATCCTGACACTAAACCTGCAGAAATACCACAATATCTTCGCACTCCTAGTGCCTACGGCCAGTGAACAATTTATCCGGATTTGAAAATTTAAACAAGACTGTACCATTTTGATGATTTGTTAGCTATCCCAAATCACATTTCCACATTACTTCATTATCACTGCATTTATGCCCTTAACAGCCAGCCTACGATTTCGAGGGAGATAGGCTAAATCAATTGAGGAAATGACACATGCTTTTTGTCCGTTGTGATTATTTTATTTTCCAACTGCTGTCAAGTACGTATGGAAAGTTATAAGAAAAGAGAATTCTCGACTTGTTGACACCCCCCCCCCCCAATTCCAATGCAACAGAACAATTACTTTTATGGAAAAATAGTGTTCATTAATGAATTTATTTAGAAAATTTTATGTAAAGAATTAGTTTACCTAATGGGGTACAACAGTGCTGAAGAACTTATTCGAAAAAAAAATTCTCAAGATCTAGCAGGTTAATGTAATCTTTGTCTAGTCTACTCTTTCATGATTTCATAATAGAAAACAGGGGTAGCGTTCGGATCTGTCCAGCGTGGCGACGTGGCGGTAAGCTTCCTAATGGGTGAGGGATGGTTCCAAGCAAACAGGATCTCTCGGAAAAAGTTCACGAAATGCCGGAAGCATAGCAAAACCAACATTTTGGAATGCGAAGCTTGCCGACAATTTTGGGTTTTTATGAGAGAAAATTTTGAAATTTGGGAGTTCCTTGCAGAATTAAAAAAAAATTAGATTAGTGTTGTAGAAAATTTAAAAATATGGGGTTTTCATGAAAGAATCTGCACTCCTTGAGAACAAAAACAAGTATACCTTTTTGGCTACTGGTCGCGACATTAAGGGATTACGTACTTAACGCATGATTAAGGTTCCCCGACAAAAGTGGAAATTTTGAGGGACACTTAGCCAGCTTTCCCAATGGGGGGGGGGCATGGTCCCTGCCCCGTCTGGATCCATCCTGATGTTAAATGCAATTGATCTTTTTATTGAATGTTTCAAAAGGTGTTTTCCATATAAGTACAGGTATATTATTTAAAACTTGGTAGAAATGACGATTAATGACGTGAAAATGTGTTACTGCAGCGAATTAGATTCCGTGTACTAACAGAATCGTGAGACGGGTTGTAACGTTACAATTTCGGCGTTACCTGAGTCCATTAAAATAGTCACAACGGGTTAACTACATTTCCTTGTGCCAAGTATGAGAGAAATTTCATGCTGAATCCTTTAAGTAATCAAATCTCTTTAATGTAAAACAGTAGGTTCAATCCGGTCTCTTCGACGATTGCCTACAGCGACCACTCAAAACATAGAGAAATCACTGCAGTCAATCGTTTTGATAGATTTTCACTCGTTAACATCTTGAGAGAATATTGTCTGAATTACTCCATACAGTTGCATAAATTATTTGGCCGCTATACAAATACTACGGTACCTTATACTATTATACTGTTACTACCTTATACGAACTAAAATTTGACATTGGAAATAAACTCACTGTCCTTAGGAATGTTGAGATATTTTTGAAGATCTTCGTCATGAGTAACAGGATGAATTATTTTGGCATCGAGACTGGCACATGTTTCGTATATATGGGTCAATGCGTCACTAAGCGAGTTGCTCCTTCCAGTGCCAAATGACGCCGTCATACCAACCACCTGTGTACAGGTATATATGCATATATTACATTAGGGTGAAACTGTATGCTGAGACATTTATTCAAACCGTCGTCAGTATTTTTTATTTTTTCCAGAAGTTTTCGACCTACGTGTAATATTCGTCTCTACACCGCAAAATAGAGAAAAACTTCGCGGTGCGCTGACGTCATGGGGATCTGATTCCGTGCCCGTTTCATCCCCCTCCCCCTCCCAGAACACGTTCGTATATTCATTCGGGGGAAATTTTTGAAAAAGCACGATCGTAAAATATGCTTTGGCTTTACTTCTGCCATTTTGTTCCTAGGGACAATTCCGACAGTCTTGTCCTTGAAAAACTTTTTCTGTTCAAAATATTCTCATCATCAGAAATTTTCAAATTAAATACAACACATTGTATGTTAATGAATGTAACTGCCATTACAGATAAAGTGTACAACCATTCAACTATATTTCAGGTAAATAAAGGGATAAACGAAAAAAAAACACCTATACTATGCTTAGTTTGTTCTACGTTTGCGCTATTACGGTTTTTCGTGTTTCATGGAGTGTTAGTGTATTTATTTTCTAAGTTGGTCACCAGCTTTGATAACAGTTTTCCTGTTTTCTAGTGCCCATCATATGTTGTTGCATCCACACATTTTGATTTCAACTTGTCACTTTTGTAAAACATATGAGAAATAAATTTCAGTTTCAATTGAACTGGGTATTGAAAATGCCTACATACGAAAACCATACTTGTTAGAACTAACAATATAAACAACGTGATGTTCATTTGACTAAACAGAAACTCATATAAAATCTTTACGAGGTCTTCACTGATTTATGTCTTGTTTGAAGATACAGCCAGGGTTTCATATCATGTTCTCTCGATAAGGACCAGACAATATAACCAGTTGCTCAAGTGTGGAGGGCCATTTGCTTGGGGCTATATGAAAGTGTCTGTCAGTGAAATCGCAGCTGCTAAAATGGATGCATATATCACAGTAATGACCGTAGTTTGGGAGGCTTATTTTGTGGAAACTGCGGTTGCCGACCCATTTTGATTACTTTCTTCCACTTTAAGTTACTCTGACAAGCACAAAAGTATTCTTCTATTACCTTTAACTCGAAAGTACACTATAACCAAAGTGGGGCAAAATTGTGTCGCCATACAACCCTACTATATTTTTCAGAGCAACTGATCATTATCTTTAAAGTCTCTAAAGCCCTAACAGTTTTCTCCTTGCCTTGGAGGAATATAATTATAACCCCCTCTATTACCTTGCATGAGCGTAACCAGAGAGGGGGTCAGGAGGTTCGAGCGAACCCCCTTTCATCAAAACCACCATTTGTCTTGAGCGAACTCCCCTTACATAGGACTCAGCACCTAAATGTGTTAGAATGAACGCTGTCTTCGTAAGGATATACGGTATGTATAGGGTATCATCTACATAGCCTATGCAGCATATGAATTGTTCACAACAAGAAGAAAAAAAATGAGGTAACAACTTGTATAATGGGCCTAACTGCGGAAACATGGGCAATGCACTGCCGCACTAAGCAATAAGCAATAAGGGAATAGAGTCTTTATATGTACTCCCAACCTGATGCCGTATATTCAGGCCTTGAAGAGCAGTTGTTTTACGACGCTAAGCGACCACAAATGTGGGAGAAACCTATGTGACTTAAAAATAACAACTTCACGGCAGGTGGCTAACCAGTTCAGATGAGAAAACCGTAGATTGCTCTTGGATGAAAAACCCACCTTACTTTGACCCTGCCAGGGATGGAACGCCGAACCTCCAGTGTTAGCTTCATCGCTTCAAATGCCACAGCTTTGTCCACTCGGCCACAGCACCAGCAAAGCACCGGTCTATATATATATATATATATATATATATATTAAACCCATCCTCAATGGCTCAGCGGTCAGAGCATCCGCTTTGTGTGCGGGAGGTCGCTGGTTCGAATCCTGCTTGAGGCTAAGTTTACCATTCATTTCTAACATCCTCTTTCAGTATAAGGTAAGTGCCTATGTTCGACGAAAATGGCCTAACGTCTTTGAGCGACTATTTAATACAGCGTTGACTGACTCATTTATATAAAGTCGCTACGTCTGTTTACCTACACACAATACTACAACTTAACCCAACAGTATTTAAGCTCAGTTGATCGCGTTCTGATTCACAGGCATCAATGGCTACAGCGACTATTCAATACAGCATTGGTTCATTTTCTCTCATTTATAGAGAGAGAGAGAGAGGGGGGGGGGGGAGAGAGAGACATTGTTACGTAATTATCATCTTTTATATAACACCTTGTTAATTTCTCTACATCGGATTGGAGGATTGGTGGTCACATGCCATGGGTTATTTCGTACTATTGCACGGCCGTGGGTTCGGCCGTGGGTTAGTA
>WURT03186259.1:0-10129 GCA_009936505.3 Holothuria glaberrima | reverse complement strand
AATAAGTCTGTAATAATAATAATGATAACGATAACGGTAACGATAACGATAACGACAACGACAACGACAACGACAACGACAACGACAACGACAACGACAACGACAACAACAACAACAACAACAACAACAACAATAATAATAATAATAATAGAAGATTATTATGTAGGTACAATGACATAAATATTCCACTTGTCCAATCTGTGATTTACACAAACTCTTAGTAAAATGTTACTACCCTTTCAAGCCCTTCGTGATCCCCTGGAAAATCCTAAACGACGCCCACGTTAAGAATCGCTAATATAAACACTTTTGAACCGCCCTTTTTCCATGAAGCCTGCCACAGTCTAGTAATTTGAAAGTGGCCTTGAAACTGCAGCTTTTTCCCAACTCAGTCCAAGGACGTCGCCTCGCACATTTAGGGTTCTTAGATGTCTCAGCACCTGCCACAAGAAACGTGTTGTTTCAATCACTTGGCAAGGAATGTAGCTTTCAGGTAACACAAATACATTAATCAAGTAAGGGCAAATACTGCAATCTTTCAAAAAACATGCTCAGGTTATGCTTTTGACAGGCTGCTATTAATCAGCAAAGTTGAATGTACATAAAATTTATCCATTTATGCAAATACGTTTTCAGTACTATAGCACTAAAATTGATAAAATGTAGTATTTTCCTAACGTAAACTTAAAAAGCACCGAGAGATGGTAGATGATTAGAAAACAAATGACACTTAAACTGGCGTTTTTTCCAAACCCACCGCAGACCTTTTACTTTGTAACTATCGTAATACACTTTAAAATGCAAGACACTAAATGCTATTTACAAAATGCATTACAGAGCTATTTGCAACATATTGATGCATCTTAAGCATTTGCTAGTTAATGAGTTCTATTCTGTCATTCAGCTCTTTGTACGCGCAATTCTAATGGTGCAATGTTTTTAAGCCCATCATATTTACAATATTGCTTTCCATTCTTTAAGATCACAGCATGTAGTGTATTACTGTACTTTAGCCTACAATTATTTCAAATTGGTCAGCATGAATGTAATTACAAAACAATTGTTCAAATGGCGTCTCTTACTCAGTGTGAAGTGTAGATTTACTTTCCTGAAAAACAGATTTATTTTAAATACACAGTAAGGAACCAGGTATGCATGTAAATTGGTCCTTCTGGCAACCTTAAGTGCAGGTCAATGGGGTTTTTATGACAACATGAGGAGCACAATGGATAAAAGAAGAAAAACCAATATTACTGATAGAACAGTAATAGGCGTAAATATAAAATAGCGTATTATTTAGCTTCGTTGCTGCATTCTCACATATTAATGCAGAAATGATGTTATTGTAAAGTAAGGTTTCCGTAAACGAACATGATACAGTTATATGTTAGTACATACCAATAAAATTTAACATGTTAATATAAGCATTGTACTTTTCTGAAGATGTAAAATATACCTCGGCAAACAGGTTGCTATTTATTTTTTTTTACCCAATCGCTAAAAGTGTTTAGTATCACAGCTTTGAACTTTTGGAAAGAAGAGAAGCTAAGCAAATACTTATTTGCAGCAGTTCAGGGAAGATTTCTCTACAAGAATTTGAAACAATTATCAATACAATGACTGAGCCTGAACGAATATTGCACCTGTGATTTTCTTAGATGTGTTGTTCAGGTTTCCACAGTAATCTTAGTGTATTAGATACGAAACTGGAATATTCAACAACTATATTTCCACCACGTCGTAGGCCTATATGTTTGCAGCACCATGTGAAGCAGCAAGTTATGCAATAAGCATCCAATCTTATAACGCTGTATTAAATCTGGATTATACTAAATGCTGGTGAGATTGGAGTAAACAGAGTAGTTCACAGAAAAGAGAAGTAGATTCACATTTTCTCTTCAATCTATAAGTGCTGAGACAGCTTACACACTTGCAAGTGTGAATTATAGCCGGAAGGTCGGGGGTTCGACTCCTGGCTGAATCATACCGAAGACTTTACAACCCCCTCCCCTTAGACCCCTCACCCAGGACGGCTCTTTATGTCGTGACAAAAGGCAGGATCCCTACTGCTGCTGAATTCGCCAAATTATGGACATTTTCAGCCATACATGAGCTGGTGGCGGCGGACCCGGGAGGCTTGGGGACCCAGTTCCCCAATAAAAAAGGGAGGGGGCTAAAGGTTGTTTAGCCCAATATTTGCCAAGTGCAGACATGAAATCCATACTTCAACACTGGGTACATGCAGCTTTGAACACTCGGGAAGTACCGTTTCCGGCCATCTCAGAGGTTTTTGGTTCGTAAAGCCAAAAATTGCAGACATGAGATCCATGTTTCAAGGCTGGGTACATGCAGCTTTAAACACTCTGGAAGTGCTGTTTCCGGCCATCTGGAGGGTCTGTAAAGCCAAAAATTTTCTTGTACGCTCCGCGCTAACTCATTGTTGCGCTCCGATTAGATAGTCTTCCTGGCATTCAGCCCCCCCCCCTTGATTTTTCCGTTCCACCGCGCCTGATATGAGCATCTCAAATAATGTCCCAAAGATAGTACCATTTTATATCTAAGCAACCTTACATTAACAAAAATATTTAAAAGGGGAGAGGAAACCCCCTCCCCCAGGACGGCACCTTTATGTAGTGACAAAGGAAGGATCCCCACGATGTATACAAAAAACGCAGGGTACGTAAAAAAGTACACTATACACGCTGCCGCTCAGTTGGAAAAAAACTTCCAGACAGTCAGAATTTGGGACCTCCACACCCCCTACGGCCCTGATTCGTACTATAAAACTAATGGTCAATGATGGCGAGAAAATTAAAATACATGAAGCCCTTACAGTGTTATACTGTTACTTAAATCCTGAAGTAGAGTATTCTTCTTCAAAATGTTTAAGGGAGGCATTAAACAGAATCAATATTGTGTGGTTACAAGTGTTTTATTTATCATTTTCAACTTCATTTCTTAAACAGATTAATAAAGGTTCTAAAATGATGTAGCTAAATTAGATTATACTGCTGTAGGTTGCACTAAAAATAGGAAAGAACTTTCTTACCTCTGATTTTATCGCTTATTTCTTTTTTGCATCTCTTACTACAAGTGCATAGGTTGAACATTTTTATATGAAACAAGAATGAAGAGACATAGATACCATCATCTAAACTTAACGCAAGAAGAGAGAAGTTGATACAGTTTTTCCATCGTGTATATGAAAACTATTGTGGGAATCGAGTTACTTCTCCCTAAAATTTGCGCACCCATCCTCCACTCTGAACACCTTTGAGGTCCAGCATACGTCACTGCTATTACCCTTATCCTACTCTTAACATGGTCATTTTTTGCAAGGTCAGCAAAATTGTATTTAATCGTGCTTGGACAAATGACTCGGGCTTTACATAAAAAATTCTTTAGTTCAAGTAGTAAACACCTAGAACACACACAAAAGTTTACCTCAAACTTCCGAGCAACTGGGAATTGCAATTATGGCTCAGTTGAAAAAGCCCTGCATGCTCAATTTTTAGAACACAGAAGAACAACTTTCGATGAGTAAAATACATTATTGGATTTTCTGCCCTCGTTGTAAGAATGTGGCATCGAACCACTGAAACGCTCTAAGCATTGCATTTTATTTGTGATGTAGAGTTGCGTGATCAAATTTAATATTTAGACCCCTTGTCCAAGGAAATTAGATCAGAAGAGTACCAATTTGATACGCGAAACTAAATTTCACATATAGCACAATGTACAATTTACCTACATTTACAGCCTATGGCAACTAAACTGTACACTGCAACAGTCCGTTGTCTGATTCTATGTAACTGTGAAAGACCCATCGTGTGTACATGGAAATGTTGAAAACCAATTATGAGCCTTGCCACTAAATCAAACTGTAATAACCTAGTTAAATGTACTAGAAATGAATTATTTTATACATGTAATACATTGTACACTGACTAATGCACAATGAATCAAGCCAAGCTTGACCATGTGTAACATTGCTAAACGTAGCCATACCTAGCCTGGAACCAGGATACACGCAACAAAATGTACAGTTTCCCTACATGTAAAGGATCGGACTTGGTTTGTTAAAAGAACCAATTTTCTTGCAAATGTTCATCAAAAATTTCAAAGTCTAGTACAACTTATAACTGAAATCAAATCATATGCCACTTACATCTTTTCATGTTAGGGTACTAACGTTAGTCACTTTGTTTATACCCAAAGAACAAATACTCACTCGTTTCGATGTTGATTAGTTCCACGATTGAACTTTCATAAATACTAACTCATTCTTATGATTTACACAGGTGGACTGTTGTGCAGCAACTCTAAACTGAGCAATGGAATTGTGACTGTAGATGACGTCATAAAACTGTTTTCATACATGTAACTAGTAAGGTGTTTCTGGAGTCTTTCCCAGAGTAAAAAATGACCCCAGAAAGCGCCCCTACAGCATGTATCCAGATGATTTCATTTCATTTCATTTATTTGTTTTTCACACCATACATGTATGTATAAATATAATATTTACTTAAATATACATGAATTCTTCCTGATGTGAGGGAAGTAGAACAAAAAACCCTCGCGGGCTTGACGAAGTGCTCTACTCCCTAGTGATGATATAACAGAAAAACAGGTAAGAAACAACAAAAGTTTTACCAATATGCTTCACTTACACTTACACCACCCCCCCCCCTCACAGAACTACCATTGCTTCATACATAGCTACCGTGACAATTACCGAGCCTGCTTTCACATACTAAAGTAGGGCGGGGTTCCTGAAAGTTGAACGTCAATAAGTACTTAGATATAATTTACCTAGGTTATATCTGAAAGATCTGAAGCTTGGACTGTCAATAGCAGTCTTCGTTAGGGTATTCCAAAGATTAATGGCAAGATGCCGAAGGCTCAATTGAGAGTGAGATGTGCGATCTACAGTATGTAGAAGAAGATGAGGATTGCGTGTGTTGTAACTGTGAACATGGACACTGGTTGTGAAAAAGTTGGAGAGGGCCTGGGGTAACATATTATGGATGAAGCGATAGGTGAACGAGGCTATTCCTAGATTGATTATATCGTCAAGTTTTAACAAGTTCAACATTTTGAAAAAGGGACCAGTGTGATTACGTGGACCAGAGTGACAAATATGTCGAACAACCCTTTTCTGTAAAAGAACAAGATTATGTAAGTTTGACTCTTTGGTAGTAGACCACACAGTACTGCAATAAGTGAAATGTGGATAAATTATGGTAAAGTACACGGTACGAAGGACAATTCTGGGAAGGATGTACTTGAGCCTACCAATAATACCGACTCCTTTAGCAACATGGGAGGATAAGTAGTGAATGTGTTCCTGCCAGGTTAGCTTGGAGTTAATAATTACTCCCAAGAATTTCATCGTACTAACTAAGTCAAGATTGTCACCGTTCATACTGATATTAAAATTGTGATGATTATTACACTTACAGCCATTAAACACCATATACTTTGTTTCCCTGATATTTACTGATAGCTTGTTTACCGAAAACCAATTATAATAATTTCTAAGTTCAATACAAATAGTATTTTCTAAACGATAAGGGTCATCATCAGAAAAGAAAATGTTTGTATATCATCACCAAATAAAACCAGTGAAGACCTTTGAGAAACAGATGTTATGTCATTTACATATATAGTAAAGAGAAGTGGGCCAAGGATTGAACCCTGGGGAACCCCACAACGAACAGTAGCTAAATCAGAGTCAACACTTTTAAAGTGAGTGTACTGTTTCCTGCTAGTCAAATAGCTTTTAAATCAATTCAGTGAGAGTCCTCTAATACCGTAGTGGGAGAGTTTGGTTAATAAAATACAATGGTCGACGGTGTCAAACGCTCTTGACAAGTCTAAGAATATGCCGATGGAAGTCTGTGTATTTGCGATAGCTTTGTTTAGTTTATCAAGAGCATCAACAAGATCAGTTTCAGTAGAATGACCTAGACGGAAATCATATTGACAATCAGAAAGGATTTCATGAAAATTTTGTATACTGTTAAAAACTAGCCTTTCTAGAATTTTAGAAAGACAAGGTAACACCGACATTGGGCGATAGTTTACAAACTGACTTTGATCACCTTTTTTAAATAATGGAACAACCTTAGCCACTTTCAGCTTTTCAGGGGAAGATGCCTTTCGTGAGAGAGGCGTTAAAAATATGTGAAAGAGGCTTCGAGATGAATGGAATTACTTTCCGAACAATGGCAAGACGCAGACCGTCTCTGCCAGCTGATTTTGTGGGATTCAAACAGTCAAAGGTGATCGTTACAAATTCATCATGGCTAACAGGGGAGAAAAATAAAGAAGAAAAGGTTACTGCCAACTGAGTAGTTTTTCATGGGACAGACATAAGGAATGTCTTCAGCAAGTGAAGGCCCAATGTTAATAAAGTCGTCACTAAATGCGTTAGCAATGCTTATTGGATCTGTAAAAGACTTATCGCAATCAATGAATTTTTAGGGATACGAAGTAGCTTATCTATCTTTAGGTAGCGCACCACTAATTATTTCTCCATTGACTTACACACTAATTGTGGTCCATTTCGTGGCCTCTGGACCCTTGTAGAAGTTTTCAACGGGTACAAGCTACCCCTCATATGGAAGCTCAAGAATAGGCCTTTTTATGTTGGGTCGTCGAGTGGCAGAGTGGTCTATTCCAGCTGCTGTGCACCAGTGTTTCACATGTAATGGGTTCGAATCCCGCTCGATGTACGTAGGTTTTTCTCCGGGTACTCCGGCTTTCCTCCCACTTGGCATAGGCTCGCCTATCTAAAATCTCTAAAATCGGTTGCCCAGCCGACGAAGTCGGTTGCGCGCCGGACTGAAGCACCTTCGGGTGGATCAGTTAACAAGCCGACTTTGCTTTTGCTTTAGGCCTTTTACAATAATTTCAAATTTGTGTACCATGACATTGAAATTTTGAGCTAAAAGGGCTTGTATAATAGACTGGTGGTTCCTCCTTGTTTTTTTACTCATTCAGAAACCATTTTTTGCATCGCGGAAGGATATATTGCAAAAAAGTACGTGAAAAACCTTCAGTTTTTTATTTTTGCAGGATGAGTATTTCAACTACTTTCCTACCACAAACACACACCCACACATCACAAACTGAACACATCACTTCGGTAACATGGTCTAAACTGTCCCCAAAAATGTTTTCCTAGGGTGTTAAATTCGTAGGGTAACTTCCTCGCAGGGATTCCCCTTGAATTAGTGGTAGGGACCTTTATACAAAATGTCGTTTATATGTTGCCAGGTACGTTTAGTGTCGTTTATTGACTTGTCAAATAGATCCTTGTGGTGCATTTTCTTTGCTATACGAATAATATGAGTTTATTTGTAACGGTATCTTTTGTAGTGTGCTTTGTTTTCTTGTTTTGGTTGTTTGAGGTAACGCTTATAAAGCCTGTTTTTACACTTGATCGATTGAAGCATACCTATAGTGATCCAAGGTTGTTTTTTCTTACTTCTCTTACCTATTGTAATTAAAGGAGTATAAATTTCTTGAAAAGTAGCAAGAAAGGCATCAAATGATATGTTAACATCACTCTCCCTATAGATATTATCTCAAATGACAAGTGAAATGGATGAAATAAAACTTTGAACATTTCGAGTTGAATAGTTTCTACAGTACATTGGCAGTGTGTACACAACTAGACGGAACAGAGGTATCAATGAAAATTGGAAATGATCAGTGATATCAGTTACTAAATCCCAGATTTTTCTATTGTTATGCAATCATCCATATGGTTCACATTTAAGAATATTGTCAATCAAAAATTTAGAGCTATTCGTAACTCTGGTTGGTTTGCTAATACATGGGCTGAAACCGCAAGACGCAATATTACTTAAAAACTCGGCTGGAGTAGACTTGCATAAATCAACGTTAATGTCCCCCATGACAAACCGTGCTTAGAGTGTGAAGATATGTCGCTTAAGATGTTGCACAAGTTATTATAAAAATTTGGAAGACTCCCATTGGGTGGTCGATTAATTACCCGAATGATCATCCTTTTGGGTCACACTTGGGATGGACATTTCAATGAAAATACTTTCTAAATCATTATTGACGAATGACAAATCATGTCTAACTTCAAATACAAAGTCATTCCTTACAAAGAGGCACACGCCTCCTCCCTTTTTAACCTGACGATGATTTTCAACAAGACATTAACCTTTTAAGTGAATCAGAGGAGAAGTGTTTTCTTTAAACCAAGTTTCCGCAAAGCCTAGGACCGCAAAGTTATGATTCAAAAGCAAAAGATAATCATGAATATTGTCAAAGTTTTGCATGAGACTCCTACTGTTTAGACGAAAAATATTAAAACCATTACTTGAAAAATCATTAAATTGTTCGATACTAAGATACCTTGATTCAGTGATGCACCCAATGTTATTTGCGTCGGTCATATTATCAAGATCATTGCCAAGTATATCACTATCGGGCTTAAGGAAATCCTGAGATGAGCTTGAGTTACTAAAAGGTAAATTTCTTATAGTACATTATGGTGTACAGATACCCTTAGGTGCATCAGAATTGAGAGAAAAAGAACATACTTCATGGTAGTACATATTACACTCTGAACATTTTGTATGATGGTCCTTACTTAAACCGTTCTTACAAAAACACTCAAACATTAAGATACATACACAACAAAAACACACAACAAAACATGAGGAAAGGGTGTCCAACTAGAAAATGATACTACAAGTTATAAATAATCACAGGCTATACAAGAGTAAATGGGATATATTCACACGAATAAAAACAGCAAGGTTCAGGGCCGCATACTATATTTGAAATACTGTAGTCCTGGGTAATACAAATAAAAGTTATGTACGGACAGCTTGAAAATATATGACTTTGAACATCTTTTTTTCACATTGTGCAGATTTATAAGGTGAAACAAATAAATACGTCAGATGACCTCCTGTTTCCCCCGTTACCCGTTTGAAAGTTTAATGAATATTGCAAGGCTACCTTGTCACTCAAAAAGAAGGGTCGGGATGACGTTATATACGCATACGTTAGTTTCAACTGAAATACCTGATATGAAAAGACAATCTCTCCAAGAATCAAGTAACAAACAGCAAGAATCAAAGTTGTTCCAGGTCATGTGATCCTTAGTGATTAGAAGTCGGTCTCCAGCCAGTTGCTCCTGACTTTCAATCTCTCGGAGACCGATTTCATCACTTAAAAACCCCTGCTTAAACCCAGGTCCCTAATGAGGAAATGTGAAAATTTGCTAGATTTCAATTTTTATTCCGTAGGACTATGTATCCCCTACCACGCCATTCCATTAGCGCTCGTCGTACATTGCTATCAACTCTTGGCTGTATAACGTCATGCCGACTTCTTTAATTGGATCCGGATCGGTCATATTGAACAGTTTTGTCTCATTTAGAGAGTGCCCTCACCTTTTTGTGAGGTTACTGTCACAGTGTGGCTATAGGGGTTTCACAGAAATAGCAATTACTGCATGTCACTCCAATTAAAATAGTTTGTTCGGCCTTTAAACAATTCTCTATTTTGTTCTAACTCCTTAAAAGTTAAGTTGTGTATACAAAATCCACTGGAGTTCCATCTTACCAGGCCTGGAAAAAAAAAGCTTATGCTCTTTACTTAATAAATAGTGAAATAAAGGACAACGAACTTTTCAGGTTTCCACAGCAATGACGTCACACTCTATCCATTTTGTTCAGGAATGTTGTTGTCATTTCATGTCCGAAGAGCACATTTCACTTAGTCAAAAATATTTGTAGACCAGTTTTCCCCACAGTATCTCCTTGGTTAAAAATCCAACAAAAATTGTCTTCTTCGAAGGAGTATTATGTTTATACATATTATTAGACTCTTCCATTATTTTGGAAGGGGGAATAAGCGGCTTCATAACGCATAAATATTCCGAAACCCCTCTCTTACATCAAATGATTCCAATTTTATTTTTAGTGAATAAATTCAAAACAATTTTAAGACTAATCTACTTGATTAAATTTAGAATAATATCACAAACGTTTTATATTGAACTTTCTCGTCCCCAAGAAAATGTTTCCTCCCAAAAGACCTTTAGTCCGCACATTGGAAATAATCAGTTTAAAATTCT
>WURT03186258.1:13926-27594 GCA_009936505.3 Holothuria glaberrima | reverse complement strand
CGGAGCATCACGCACAACGGCAGAAGGTTCCATTTTTAAAGTCTTTGGTATGACTCGACCTGGGAATCGAAACCGGGTCTCCTGCATGAGAGGCGGATGCTCTACCACTAGACCAAACACACGCATTAGACACATAGTCAGAGTAGCCAGTTTGAAAGTGTTTAGGAGAGGGAAGCAGTTTATCACAAGGGGATCATTGTCCTAGCCATAATCTTATTTTAGGAAGTTTTGCTTATCGTAAGGGTTCCGATGCCAAACGATGCAATCTTTACCAATCTCATTATCCTGTTTCTTTTACAATCATATTCTAAATTCCTGTGCTTCTATGATAGCATCTAGTGACTAAGAACCCCCCCCCACCCCTACCCCTCCCCTGGCTATGTGCCTGCTTAAGATTAAGATAATGGAAAATTTAACTATGATCATGACACCATTTAAGTGTGTACATTCTGAATATCCAAGTGTTGATTAAAAATGATTGTAATATAATTCTGATCGTACTCTCCAATTGGATGGCATTTTGCCTTGTAAAATATTTAAACTTTGTTAGAAAATTAATATCATTTTGTAAACAGAAAGACATTCTATGAGTAATATGGAGTTAATCTGTAAAATCTCTCTTAAATATTTACAAAGATATATTGTTTATTTGAAAATAGTATTTTGTTACTAGCTATACATGAAAGAAAGGCAGTACTGAACATATGTTGATCCCCTGCATTTTAGAAAACTTGAAGGGACAAGTGGCAATCTTAAAAGCTAAAGGCTGAATTGCAAAATAGCTGTATACTTTCTTGCATTGGTAGTTTTCCAATAACATTACTAAAAATTTTACAAGTTGTTTGAAAATTTGGCACGTAAGTACAATCACTATTGCATACATGTCAATTTCATCAACATGACATACACCTTGTGCCAAAGCCAATTTTTCTATAAAGCCAACCCCACCCCCATTCCCCATATGTCTATCATTTTCAATGTAATATATTTTACATTGGTCTTGTGGTTAGCTTTGGTCCCAGAAAATCTCTTACCTGTTTTGCCCCCCCCAACCCCCCATATAAAATACAAAGTCTAAAGCCAAAAACACACGAATGACACAAAACGTGAAACACGAGACAGAAACCATGTTTCCTGTTTTCGCAAAACAGATTTTCGCGAAACAAGCACTGCTTGAATTGCAGAGAAGTGTTTAGCTGAACATGTGTTTCGGACAAAAACGCTAAGTTTGGTTTTCGTCCAACGCACACGGACGTCAGCCCGAAAATGTGTTTTCTGTTTTGTGTTTCTGTCGTCCATGTGCGTTCGGATTAAGAGGCATGGAACAGTACACCAAAACTTTGGCAATCTGTCGGAGACAAAGTGGCACAAATTCTTTACATAACCTCCTAATACTGAGAGATGTAGGATGACAATACCTTTACAGTCACCTTAAAAGTGTTCACTCACAGGCTGCCAAGTATGACAAATTTGTTATGTTTTACTTTTATTTGGGCTATTGAATGTCAAGGACTAGTGGTCACATTTGATCTGAGGGGTATGCTTTTAAGCTGCTTTTTTCTGTTTTTTGTTTTTTTTGTTTCATTTTTTTATTTCAAACAGGTGTCATATGACAAAACTGGTCCATTGAAAACATAGATACAGTCATGGTGCCCTTTTCTTTCTCAACTATCTGTTAAAGAATCTGAACTTTGTGAGCCTTACTTGTAAAGATCTAAAAAGCAGGTACAAAAGTAGTTCAATATCCCAGATGAAAATTCAATAAGAGAACGAAAGTAAGAAGTTGCACAAACAACTGCACAATCAAACATGGAGTCAAAAAGTTCATGATAAGTGGAAAATCAAAAAATATAACCTCACCCAAGTAGGCAATACTTTTGCATGAGAGACTTTCTTCTTAAACAGAACAGGACAGACTAAGTAGCTGTACCAATTTGGTAACAATCTTGAGTAAATATGAAATGTAAAATAAAACTCTTTGACTATGTATTCTTGATTATCTGAGATACGAACAATATTTCTTGAAAGAAAAAAAAAGGCAGCCACTCCTAAAATTACTTAATGCTACAGGTCCCATCAAATAGAAGCTCCTCTAACCTCTCCCCCCATCCCCACCACCAACTCTTGAGGAAAACTGCTTTACTTCTTTAGTAGAACAAAACTGAATAACAGTTGTTTCAATTTGGTTACATTCTTGAGTAAATATGAAAATATAAAAACTTTCTCCATAGTCTTGATTATTTAATGAGACAATGATCAGATTAGCAGTACAAAAAAATCCAATCCCACAAATTATATTAATGTCATAAGTGCAGTGGTAAAAATATACCAGGGTGAGAAAGATATACTAGCACCAGCTTTGCATTAGGTGACATCTACCAGCCCCAGGAAATTTTGACATTTAATGATTTGCATGCCCAAATATTTATCAGAATGTAAGTGAAAACCAATGATTTGTAAAAACAGTTACCTCACTTAGTGTTTTTTTTTTAAAAAGGATGGTTGCAAATTGCAACCAAGAGCGAGATTAAGTTCCATTAAGAAAACAACAGCCTTTGATCTGTCAAGAGCAGTTCCTCATTGACTCAGAATACCTCCTGGTCCACTTAAAACCTAAGGGACCATGAGCTACCTATTTTTGAGTCATGGTTTTAAAATCTACCTCAGTTTTTCACCCTCAGTTGGGTTCAACTAAATACTTTGGATTTCTTAACTCCTCTGAATTTTTCTGGCCCATACATTTGTGAAGTTGGATGTTTCATTAGGTAGGGATCATTCACTTTTTAGTAATTTTCAATCGTACAAAATGTGGGGGCCTCATATAGGGTGACCATACATTACACATTTGGCCAGACTGTCTGGCTTTTGAGCAGGTTGTCCTCTGTTCGGCATTACATTATGTGGGACATCGAATGGTCCTCCTTTTTCAAGACCTCGAGGATATAATAAAATATTTTGCAAGTGACTAATGAAAGAATCAATCATGAATAAACTCATTGGTCGTATCACACACAACATGACCATGTTGGAAATATCTGCAGGTATATTTAAAAAATGTAAGCAGAACAAAGTCACACTGGCAGGTGACCAAATTATAATCCCACCTAATTAATGCATACAATGTGTAGCCAAGTGGGTATGCTGGTGTAGAAGTAACATATGACATGGCTTAAAGGGGCTATGGCATTCTCCCCCCCCCCCCAACCCAAAAATATATTTAGGAATAGCCCTGTAGTTCGAAATACAATTGGTGACTCCACTTTGATTGACTTTTACTCAAACAATAGCTCTACTCTGGTTCAATGATGGCTTGTACAGTCAGTTGTGTGCCCAGTTAAGCTCACACAGCTGTTTAATACAGCCTTGTGGAATGAAACTCTGTGTTTGCTAGTGTGGCTCAGGCTGTTATGAATGTGTACAAGACAGACTGTCTTTTTGTTTAAATTGAAGGAGAGGTTAGAAGTAAACTTAGAAGGGAGAATGTTTACTGTCAGAGGTGATATCATAGAGCCTTTAAGTCTGTCATGTTCTCCTTTTGGGGAATTTAGAAACATTTGATCACTTTAGCATCATATCATAGATGAGAATTTTGTTTCTAAATATGCTATGCAAGATAAGGAATGCATCCAAAGAAAGGTTGTTTCTTAGACTTGTAAAAATGATGAATAGAAAGGATGACCCATTTCTCCCTCATGTCTGAGATATGAGTTCAATAATCTAAGGAGAGGTTCTTGCAGGATGTAGGATTATCTCAATAGACCCAAATAGTATTTCGAAGTAAGGTTAACTCCAACTGCACATGTCCTTTCATAATCAACCTCAGCAAGCAGTTGACTTTTCTTCCTATGTGATATTTCTTCTTCAAGAGACCAAAATATAAAATGATAGCAGTGTACAGTAAAGCAGATGAGACTTCTAACAGCTGGCAAAGACCATGTCCCTGGCCTTATAAGTAAATCATCCTTGTTTAAATTAGTTTCAAGTCACCAAATCCTCACATTTTGTTTTGTAATGTGTCACATTCTTTTATCAAGACATGCATATCATGCATGATATCCTGTCACAAGGTTGGGGTTAAGGAAGAGACATGACATAAAGTAAGGGTTGAAGGGTCTCGAGACTTGAAATTTTGCATGATATCATGTGTGGATTGGGTGTTTCCAGTCCAACATCTGTTTTCCAGCTCTGTAGCAGTCTACAGTCTGGTCTCCTCTCCCTGTGAAGGACATAAAGAAAAATAAAACTGAAATTAATCTAACATAATTTACTAGAGGCTGGTCTATGACATTTCCACCATGACTAATGATCTAATTCTGTATTTCCCGTCATAAAGTCTCCACCCACGGAGATCTGTGACAGCTCCCTACTTGAACCATACTATAGAAGAATTATTTTTCAGTGACACCTTGCCATAACAATAAGGGCAGCAATTTTTCTTTCCTCATCCCTGCCCTTCCCAGTTATCAAATGTCCCAACTTAAAGGGAAGATGCAGTCCCCCCAATCTGAGTTAGTGTACCCAGGCTGATACACTAGCTCAGGAATGGCTCATATCAATCATGTGACAATATTTTTGTCACTTGTTTCTTGGATTTATGTACAATAACTCCTTGGTTTACCTCCATTATTCAATGATTTTATCAGGAAACATTACAAAAAATACTTAAGAGAAAAATATGAAGATATCTAAAAGATTTAGAAAATTTTTGAAAATAAACTTGGGGCGACTGCCTTCTCCCTTTAAGGCAAATATAAAGAAGTCTGCATTTTATACAGAATATGGATTTAGCCCAAGCTGCCATTGGTATTTTGCACCTGTATGACCCTTTGTAAAGGAGACATTCTGAAACAGCATGTGACTCACCCAACATTCCATCATGCTATCCCTTCCCGCCACCCCTTCCTGCCACCCCTTCCCTAGCCTTGAGGTACACACACACTACATGGTAACCCTGTATGCACATTTTAACACTGAAAGTTGCCCAAACCTACCAAGTTTCATAGATTTTTTGTAGATCTCAAGAAAGTCACAGCAACCTTATACTCTCACAGAAATCCCCCATTGCCCCTCTCCCCAACCTGACTCAAGACTGGATCTGAATGCACATTGGTGTCTTAAGAATTCATTTCTTGATGTCTATGGTGTCAAATATTTCAAAATTTTCTCACCTTGGCCCTTTTCATGGTGGGGATAAGGCAAGCCATTTTTTCTATACAGGCTCAAGAAATTGGACCAGCTCACTATAAGTTGAACCAGCTCACTTTAAGTTGGCAACTCTTGTAGCAACTTTTGATATTTCAGCAGTTAGGAAGTGTAAGTTAATTATTAAAGCAAAAGCATTTAAAGGCTGGATTCACTGTTAATACACAGCTCATTATCATCAAGCTGCAATCAATGATATGGCACAACAAGCAATCATCTGAAACGGCTGTGTTTGGATAGCATGATCCAGTTGCAATATGTTATTAAGGAATAAATTAATACAATGCAAAAATTCAGATAAAACTGAAAATGTGATTGCGTCAGAAATTTTTCAAAAGAAGGTGAAGAATGAGCATCCAAAGATTTCAAAAGCATAAAATAAATGGAAGATAATAAGTGAAACATAAAAAACAATACTTTACAGACATGTGGTGGTTATTGCCTTCTTTCCAGATGTGATCCTGAGATGCTTGGAACACCGTGATCCAATATCCACCATCCTGGCTGGTTCTTGAGGAACTATCATCCTCTTTAAAGGGGGTATTGCAACCCCCCAAAACAGAGAGACCAAATATATTTAGGAATATCCCCAGAGTTTCAAGTACAGTTGATAACTGCACTTTGATTGACATTCATTCAAACAACACAGTTTCACTCTGGTTGGTCAACATATGTGTATGACAATATGGCCTCAAGCAATTTAAACTCAGTGCAGGCTACTGTAGCTCTGGCTAACAGGTGCAATAAGACAGGTTTGGTTTGAATTGGAGGAGGAGGAGCTACAACTTAACTGGTAGGGAGAATTGTTACTGTCTGGAGTGAGATTAGAGTGTCTTTAAGGTCAAAGATGGGTCTCTTAACAGGTGCACATGACATTACAGTCTGATATGACCATGGAGTCTGAGGAAGTGACTCCATACTCAGTATGACTTACGGAGATGTTTTAGCAACAGTTAAACTGCCTTTTGCTAGGTTTCACATCACATGATTGCACCTCTCTTTGGTTTTGATGGGCAAATGGCCACTGTGTCACCATAACTTTCATGGTGTCACTGTAGCATCTATGGTTATATCATGCACGTGTTGTAAACAAGCTTAATGAATGTATTTTGCCCTTCAGTGCCAGGAAATTGCAATCGCGTGACACATTACAAGAAATCCCTCTTCACTAATTCTATAAACAATTAAACTGCCTGGTAACTTATTACCAGAGTGATAGCATAAGTCAACAATAAGATATTTGACTAAACATGACAATGTGTACTAAACTAATTACTATCAATGAGATAAAAACCAGTCACTATTTTCCATGAAAGTTCATTCATTTGTCTGTATGCCGGGTGGTGAAAGACCCTTTTGATATAATCAATAATCTTCACTCAAGCCTGAAAGAACAAGTTCAATCTTGTCGAATTATCTAAACAGTGTCATTGATACAGATACTCAGTAGTCAAGACAACTACAGGGCTACATGATTCAAGTGAACATTGAGAAACCAAATTAGGCCAATGGCTATAACTTAAAAAATGCTGATTATAGGGCTTTAAACTAGGTAAAGCATGCTGCTAGAATTGAATAGGACATTTTAGCCAATATTACCAGAGAAAAAGGCTTTTTCCCAGGTGAAGCATCTCTATAATTGCAACAGTTAATCCCTTTTACAAACTTGCTCTATTGACCAAACAGTCTTTTTAAGGGGTTCAAAACCCTTTAACTTTATTGATCTCAAGATACCTGAACAGGAAGTTCTCTGATAGATTGTGGGTCAAGAGTAGTCAACTAGAGATGGCTGAAGCTTGCTATTTGTTTCTAGCGTCATGGTACAATACCTGTTCTCCTCTTTCTTGGAAAATTAAGAGCATCTATGAAATCTTGCAATGAAAGATCCAGGGCTGCAGTGAGGTTAGCTATGGTAGCAGCAAGTGGCTAGCCAGATAAGTATGTGAGTAGGAATGTTAATATGCTTTAAGAGGAAGAGGGTTGAAAACGGAAAAGGAAACTTTCTTCAACTCCCTCAAAGGGCTCGAGTTGGAGGTAAGGTTTCACATGGGCGGATCCAGGGGAGGGGTCCAAGGGGTCTGGAACCCCCCTTTCAGGAGAAAAAATATTTTCCAGAGAGAAGCTACGAAAGTCGTAGTTACTCTTCGCTATTCACCAGAAGTAGCCTGCAGAAATGGCGCAATAATCAGAAACTACATCACATCCGTTACATTGTCAGTCATTCGTTATTCAACAGTATCAGCACAGTGTTTTCTTATTTTGCTATTATGAAAGTGTCAAAAGCAATACAGAACCCTGTTGTTTTGACACTGTCATATAAAAATCTGTACTTCATATTTGATTTTCAAGGGACATAGTGATATTCTGTCGACAACATATCAACATAACCATGTGTGCTAAATATGGGGCATCAATTGAAACACTTTACCGGTATATTCATTTTTTCCTTAACTGCTGCCTTATACACAAGGTTTACAAATGAAAATTTGTTGTTTTTCTTCTTTTGGTGTGAAACTATTTTGATAATCCTTTTTTTTTCTGTCTAGTGCTTGCCTTTCCACATTGCCGTGTATTCCACATTGCTATGTTATACTACTAAATATGCAGGATTCAATGGAACTGCAATAGCCAACATGTATGTCATGAAAATAACTGAACAGGCACTCTATTACATGATATCACCCTTACTCAAATCGCCTACCACTGAACTGTGCAAAACCCGACCTCTGGCCGACAAGTGGGAATTTTACTTGATGCTCACACCTACAGATTATAGCCACTGGGATACTTATCAGGTTTTATAATATTTTTATTGATTTTTCAAAATTTTAGGCTATAATCTGCAGGTGCGAACATCAAGTAAAATCCGGAATTTGCAACCAGAGGTCAGGTTTTGCACTGTAGAGTGGTAGGAGATTTGAGTGTGGGTTTTTTCTTTTAATGTCTATAAAAACTGTGTTTAGCGACTACATGGATTCTGGAGATCTAGGAGATATTTTTAGACAAAAAAATCTTGGTAAGCTTATACGTGCCGGCACAGGAGGCATGGGGGTGTGTGCCCCCAATCAAAAAATGAAAATTTTAAAATGATCCCAAAAGCTGTTTAAGCTATAGATTTCTGTAGGGGGTAGGGTGAGGTGTGTTTCGACCTAGTGGATCTATGGTAATCATTTTCTATCACAAATAATTCTCAAACTATCAGAATTTTCGCAAATTCTTTGCAGACTATCAAAATTTTCATGCGTTCCGTGGGCATCAAACCTTGACACAATGTTGTTCTCATTATTAATATCTTCCAATAGCAACTCCCAGAGAAGCACAGCAGCAAAAGTCAAAAGCTGTTTAAACATTACTAGGTAAAAGACTGGCTTTTAGAGTAGCATGTATGTTATTTTGGCAAGTGAAAGTGTCTCGATGCAGATTCAGAATCCAGGTTTTATTCAGGAAATCTTATCAAAAAAACAATTTTGGCACGCTTCGCGGGCATGCGTCACAGTCTGCATTCTATCTCATAACCATTATGAAGGTAAATATACATAGTACCGGTTCTATTTGATCACAACGATTTAAAAAAAAAGAAAAACACATTCATCTCCAAACATCTGTAGGGGCCTTGCATTAATATGTGATCTTTAAATCTAATTTGTAGCATGATGTGAAAGGTTGAAACTTGGAAGTAAGAATTTGTCCCAATACATTTTTCAGAAGTTCTTACTGAGCGCTTCGCGCACAGCCATTTTCGGTATAGATGGTGACCGTAAATACACTTACGACTGAAAAGCATTCTGAAATGCCCTTGTTAATCCTTCAACCCTTTTGCTATACATATCAGGGAGGTCTAATATCCCCTTCCTGCACCTCTCCCTCCCCCTTCCCCATTCCCCATTGCTGAAGTTGTTCCTCTGGATCTTCGTTGATTCAAAATTAGTAAAAATATGATAGTTGCAAAGTGTTCGGCATCATACTCTACATTATTATTTGGATGTCAGGTAATGAGCATTCTGTGGCATATTTAGGAGTGCCATTGGGCAATGGGCCCCTCTAACTGATGATAGTTTTTAAGTACACAAAATACATTAAAATTTTAACAGAAAATTTTACTTAATAAGGTAGCCTATATGGCACCAAATTACGTGTAAAGACACCCAATTTCAAAAATTTTCTTAAACCCCTCCCCCAGGCCTGCAATCACACAACATGCTGCATGCCAACCCGTTAGAATGCCACTGTAAGCATTATCTCATTGCCCCATTTCATGTCATTGTTTCAGAGCTTCCGGGAGGCCCCATACGGGCATCTGCCAGCTTTAGATAACCTATAATGCAAAATCAAGCAAAAGGAAAAATTTGGGTAACAGTCAAATGTTTCTGTGGACTCCAAGCACATATTGGGAGTAAAAAACTATCCCAAATAGAAGGCAGTAAAGTAGCTACACAGAGAGGGGGGCTTCAGTAGTTTTGTTGACAACATATTCTTCTCTTTGACAGCATAGTCTCCTCTTTCACCTCACCAAAAATTAGAATTCACTACATTATGGCCATTTTCTAGTAAGATATTCAGATGTAGCACCATTTTGCATCTAATCAGCCTGAAATTAACAAAAATTTCTCAAAGGGGAGGGGGTGTTCCCTCAGGATAGCACCTTTATGTAGTGACAAAGGACTGGATCCCCATTGCTGTACACAAACACGCCACGTAAGAAAAAGGTGCAATTTACGCAAACATAGGAGTTAAACTGAGGTAGCGTTACCTCATCATCGGTGGTGCCCCCAATCACCAAAGTCTGGCGGCGCCACTGGGTAAGCAAAATGCCAACCAGTGATGGCGCTTTACTTAAATTGTTTCAAAGATTCAATAATTACGTGGACGCCCCCTTTTTAAAAATTCTGGATCTGCCCATGTTTCAGGGTGAAGGACTTGTGGAAAATAGTTAAAAAAAATTTTAAGTCTTATATCACTAGCACTAGTAACATACCTTCATGATTTGATCAAAAAAACTTTGCAAATGAAGAGTTAAATGCCAAAATTATAGTTGAATACATGGGTAAAAGATCCACCATTATTACTACGTACTCCACTATGAGATCATCTTCCTCAGGCTGCTCAGTTTGCAAACAGTTAACAGGACAAACACTGATAGCACCTTATGATGCCAACTGAATTACGTACAACCAAACTGAACCTACCATTTGTAAAATATTTGAGTTTCTTGAAGCTCCACCCACTAATTATCATAACAAAAGGAATAAAGCACATATCACTATACTCACTACAGACCCTTTTCCATCTAGCAATTACAAAGGATTATGGGACAGAGTTTTGGTATGAGCCAATTTTTTTGTTTTGGCCACAGTAAAATGCCAAAGACAAAAACAACATAGTGTACACTAAAACTTTATCCCATAATTTTGGCTACTGCATTTTGGAAAAGGTCTACAAACAGCAGAATTTAGTACCAAAATGACCTTCAGTTCTATAGGTTTGGGTTTTCATTCAGTTTGTCAACCATTTTTTTACATGGTCACTACCTCAAAACCTCTGAGGATATCAGAATTGCATGTAAAGGAAACGAGTACAAGCCTTACCACATGATGACAAACAAAGTGTTGTGCTGCTAAAAAACATTCCAGGTAGCATGCAAAGCACAAAATCATTCACACTAGATGTAGTAAGGGTAAAGTCTACGTCTGCAAAGTAAACTGTTTTCTTCATAAACTTATCAGCTTTTTTCAAGCATGGTCTTATCAATTCACAATTTATTTGCCAAGATACCATACAGAAAGATTTCAAATTATGATGACACTTCACAACAAACACAAGACAAATGGAACCAATTGCAGAGTTTAATAATTATGTCACGCATACAAAAGAAGTACGGTAACTGAGAGTAAAAGAATACAGTAGTGGTGCTAGTGCTAAGTTAGAAGGCACTGGATTTAGCAAAGGACTGGTTTTTTATACTCCCAGTTTTCATGCATTGCAGTCATTGAAGTCTGTTATTAAATAAAAAGCAAATGGAGATATTAACATTTTGAAATTTAAACATCCTTGGTATTTAAATCTCTCCACAGTGATGCTCCACTGTTTTTACAGAATTTACTGCATGAAGTCCCTCAATCTAAGTACAGATTAAGATCCAGTGATCAGAAGTCAATATCCTTTAATACTGTACCATTCACACATAATTCCACATTTGCTGACAGGTCTTTTTTGGTCTATGGTCCTAAGTTGTGGAATGCCCTGCCAGACAGCATCAAATGTATTCCAAGTATTGCAATATTTAAATCTAAGTTAAAAACTCACCTGTTTAACAAAGCATTTAGTACATAGTGGATTTTATTTTTATTGTAAAGCGCCTCAGAAAACCTTTGGTTGTGGAGTACACTATATTAAGTATCATTTACATTTACATATAAACATTAGAATAAAAGTATCAAAAGAAATACTTGTTGAAAGTTTCCCCATGATTCCTTTTGCTGGAGCATAAAATATGATACCAAATCAGGTTTTATCTTTTATTTCATTTTATTTTATACTATATGATATTATAAAAAAGTATAAAAGGATTACAATGGAAGAAAGAAAGACCAACCGGTTGGAAAAGTTTATTTAATAAAGACAGCCATAAGTTACGTATTACACCGAGAAACAAAAAAAGTGTCAATAAGAACAAAGTATAGATGGTGAAGCATCTAATATTTCAATTCAGACTTGAGCAAGTAACAAAGGAGGAAAGCTGTAAGCAAACATTCCTTTTACATTCCTTCATTCTGCACCTATCGAAACATTCTCACCTTTGCTTTGAAATTCAAGATACTTTCATCAAAAATTTAAGAACGCCTTCTCATGCAACACAAACTGAGGGTTTATTACTTGCTCACAACAGCCTACCTGCATTCCTAAAATCTACGAGGGGCGTGGTCTCTCCTATATCAACCTAAACTGCTTGTTGAATACTTAACAGGATTTGGTTACAATGATTTGTGTTGGTTTAATTCTAAGAAATGTAATGGTGGATAAAATGCAAAATTTTAATCACAACAGGGAGGGTAGGGCAAAAAGGAAGAAACGCAAGAAATAATATCCTTTTGTTATTTCACTATAACTGACACAAGAGTATGCAGTGTTACCTTTTCAGAAATTCTAAAGGTAGGAAGAAAGAGAATGCACACATACTCGTCCTTATCATCTGCAAATTCTCCTTTAAAAGGCAAAGCAATTAAATTGAGACAGCAATCAGCAGGTTTGCTGTTTGAATACTATTTCCCGTAGATTGAAATGAGCAAAAGGGGAATAAAATTCCAAGTAATTAAATCCAGAGAAAGTGTCTGCAAAATATAAATGACTATGATCTTGCTGTTATGTTAGTCTTCAGAGCAACTTCCATGGTCTTGGAAGACACTTATAAGAAATTCATACCAGAATGTGTTAGCTTGCTTGCAGGACAGAAGTTTAAGTGGAGTAGTAAATTTTACATTACAAATATCAGATTCCATAAACGTATTTGTCATGCTGACATCCTGCTTAAAAGTATTAAATGTTACTTCTAAAAGGTGTGTAGTCCGAAGCAAAATGGCACTGCACTGTTGATGATAAACAGCATTGTAGCAGTGAAGGAAGTGTGTTATTTAGGCAGCTAACTTTATCATAAATACTGTTCTCTCATGATTGTACAGGTAACATTTTTTTGTTTTGTTTCAACGTAAACATGAGTATAGCATTAAATGCGGGCAGCTAGTAGCATTTCTTTGCAAGCTTTTGTTTTAAAAGTTATATACATTAATAACAACACTTATCGAGTTTCAACTAAAAATGGAGATGTTTTCAGTGGAAAAAATGTTATAGAAGTTAAATTACTTTGTTATAATAAGTCTTGTTCATTTACACATACCATAAAACTATTAAAATATTCCTTCTCATTTTATAAATAGTGATTTAACTACAACATCCCTCATATCTTGCTGGCCATTTAGTCACTGTTCATTTGAATTTAGAGTTGTATGAACACTACTAGACTTTAACTACTCATAGAAAGCTGAAAATGTTGCAGTTATTATACGGCAATTCATATAATTTTGTTTCTATTTGTACACATTCAGTAATTTGACTCCCCTTTGAATATAAGCCTTTGTAAATTAGTACTGGTTCTAAAAAATACACACTCAATAAAATTGCCTGGTAGTAGTTCTGAACATAATAAAAGGATATTACCACAAACACTTTTCTTGCAGATTATCTCTTTTCATACTGTAACCACAAATAACCACAAAATAGTCAAAATAAGTAGCCCATACATCAAACTTCATTTCAAATTGCTCAGGAACATTCTTTATACTTCTACCAGAGTTATAATCAAGTCAAGACTCGATCGAGTCACAACTTGCAAAATTGCCTGACTTGAAAAATTCTGGGTGTGCTCTTACCCTGAAGCCATCCGTTCTGTATGTGCTCTTACCTTTGAATCAT
>WURT03186258.1:0-13916 GCA_009936505.3 Holothuria glaberrima | reverse complement strand
CAAAATTGCCCGACTTGAAAAATTCTCGCCCATCCCCCCCCCCCCCCCCCCCCCCCAATTGAAATAACACAGTGACTCAAGTCAGGACTTGACTCCAGCTACTAAAATGAATGTAACTGACTTAACTTGCCACAAAAAAGAGTGACTTGGTTACAACTGTGATTTCTACACTTGCAACAAATTATCTGTAATAGATGATAATTGTCCCCAGGGAATTACAGCACCTTTTGAGCTACCTGAACCAGCAAACAATATAATAAAAACATCTACAATGTTAACAATCCTGCCTAAGTTCAAAAAAAATCCCATACAAGAATGTTTTAAAAAGAAATCCCTTTGACTTTATTTTCTAGTGCAACTGGTACTTATCCTACCGATTATCTGTATACACACCTCGCCTCATCTGGAAGACAATGTTTTCACATTATTTGTCAATGTCCCTAGGATATTTATTCTAACTTTTTAAAGCTATTATCAACTTAATTTTTTCACACAATCAATCATTGATAAGTGTGTCTTGTCTCCACCAAAATACTACAGGATTTTGTTTGTTGTTAGCCATTTCTGCCTTCAAATATTCCTGATAAAGTCTGTAGAGCAGTGAAGCAATGAACACTGCAGGAGATCTTGATGTCATACCTCAAAATGTACTGGTGTTATTAATTAATACATGCTTACTACAAACACACTGTTGTGTATATATTTGCCTAAAGGTGAAATAAATAATAATCTGCAAACATTTCATGTCCACGAGAAAATGTATGAAATTGCATCTCATAAAAAAAAATCAACATAAATACATAAATAATCATAAGTGGTCAGCAAAGCATTATATTTATGGTGTACAGCACATCCTGATTTAGCAGAAGGTGAATTTGCATAGTAACTTGCTGCACATTCTTTATATTGGCATGGCTATATTATTTTCACTTGATGACGGGCAAAATTTGCATAGAAAGTAATCATGCTGGAAAAAAGCCCTTAGCTACTTTTCCCATTGTAGCAGGCATGCGGCAGGTTATCTTGGATTAAGTCAAGTTCAATGGAGTATTGTGTGTGTGCATTTACCCATGAAGCCACTCATGAACTGTCCAGTGCGGTGACCAGCACAATGGAAGCAGTGGAACAGCATTCTTCCATGAAGCTGAACACAATAACCACTGTGGCTGTCATCATTTCCTTTTTTCTGCTTGGGTGATTCAACTTTTTTCAATTGAGCTAAGGGGGCTTTCCTCTCATGATAGTGAACACTCCCAATCTTGTTCAAAACCAATTGGCTTCATGTGTAAATACTACATGCATGATAATAATATTTGTGTGCATGTTTGTGTGCACTTTACACAAACATTTTTGCTATGTTTTATGCTTTTTGTTTGCAATTCCTTACCAATACTACAAATTCTTTGTAGTTTGTTTCTGGAGAAGAATGATAAATGTTTTATTAATTAAATTCCTTTTCAAAGTAAAGACAACTTCAGTTTCAACTTTCCTTAAAAATTCTCGACAGTTCAATCTGCACAAGTATACATTTCAGAGAATATTAAACAGGTTTCTCCCTTAGAGTACTTCCACACAGTGTGTTTTGGAAAACTTATTATGAAGAACACAATAAACTTGAAGAAAATGCTACAGGAATAGCATGCAGCTTAAACATCATTGAGTTGATAAGTTTTAACTGAAAATAAATGAAAACAAAACACATTAAAATGTTAGTTTCCAAAACAATCTTTTCTAAAAATACTGTATTAGAGCAGAGATCATGCAAGCTATTGCTGCAATATTAAAAGCGCCAAAAGTAGCTAGAAAAACATGCACTGTTATGGAACAAAATTGCAAAGGTTCTTTCAACATTGGCAAAACTACAAACAGCGATCTCCCAAAAGATAAAAAAATGTGGTTGGAAAAATTTCCCACTGCCTAAAGGCAGTGGCCGAGCATCCATATAGTCAGGGGGCCATTCACCCCCTTGCTATATTCAAATCGCCTCTCGGCTCCGTTTTTAGGTTTTTGAGGTATTGACGCATAGGGTATCTACCAACCTCAAAGCGCCCCCACAGGCCATTCTCGCCCCTCTGACCTAATTCCCTGGCTCCACCCACTGCCTAAAGATATGGGATTGGGTTCCAGATCCCATCACTTACTGACAGTCAATTTTGAAACTTTCTTTATCCTGTTTGATGCACTGCATGACATTTTTAAAGAGAGCATTCTGTTTAAGAGATAGATCACTTTCAGCAACACTCTTTACAGTATTTCACCTAAACTGCAACCACTTATGGAGTCTATGGACTGCCACAGTGTAATGAGAAGAAAAGTTAATCATGTAATTGTATTGAAACCAGGATTCTAGCTAAGCCAGTCAGCTCTGGTTGGGAGCAAACAGAACTTCTATTGCCTGACCTATACTTGGTAGGAATTAGCAGTCTGCAAACTAGCAAAGAATTGAAAAAGAAAAAATAAATCCCTGATATGGACAGGCAAAACTGACACTGGAATGGGAAAAATGTTACAAAAACAGTGGTGTCCCCCATCAAGGTTCAGCAGCTCCACAAGGAGACCTTCACCATAGCCTCAGGTCTCCTGCATTCAAAAATCTGCTTTCTATACTATTTGGATACTAAATTAGCCAGTACTGAACTTGATTTAGCTAGAACCCTGATTAAATTTAAATCTAAAAGAAACATTCCTAAGCACCATTCCTGAGAGTTGTTCAGTAAAGCTGTGACCAAAGCACAACATTCCTTCAATTTTCATACATGGAGGACCTTTTCGAAAGCTAATTCCCACTTATTCCCCTTAATGACTTGGCTCTGATTAAAGTTTTGTGCTTCAGTACCAATGACTGGAATCCCACAAATATTTTTATTGCACAATAATAGAGATATCAAAACAGTCCAAAATGGTTGCCTCATGAAACAACAATTTAACTAAAATATTTTATTTCTTGTCAGTGGTTTTAACAACCTATTTCCAAGTACAAGATTATTAATTTTAATTTTTTTTTGGCCAGCATTTTTGTTGGCAGCATAAAAGTTGCACTACTGGAGTACTTTGGTCACTAGTATATTATTTTTATGCCTAAGTGTAAAATACTGAACACACAGACAATGCAAACTAATATACCACTATAATTTAGGTATAGAACTATGGGTGGTAAGGGACTTGGACATTTTAAGAAGCTATAATCCACTATAAAACAAAAGTAGACAACTTCCACCAAGCTATAAAAAAAAATTTACTGACCTTTCGCAAAAGAAATATTTGTTCACTAAAGTAAGCTGAATATGCCGAAAAGCAATTGATTAAAGCACTATTTGAAGTATTGAAATCTTAAATCAAAGGCATTTGTTCCAGAAAATTTCAAACATATTAGAAAGCTGTTGTTTCCTGATTAGTAGAGGGATCAGTGCCAAGCAATCTCACCTCTTCATTCACACCATCTCCTGTTTCTTCTTCCTCATCCTCATCCTCCTTATTTTCTTCCTCTATATTAATTTTCACTTCTGGTTTCATTTCATCACCATCTGGTTCATCTCCTGCATCCTCCTGTTTATCACCCACCTCCTCTGGTGGGTCATTCTGCATCAAGTCTGTTTGTTGCCCTTCTTTAGAAGTTTCTGCCATACTCTGGCGTGGCGAAAGTGGTATCTGATTCCCTAACTCATCGTGTGGATCCTGGGAAGCCCTGGCAGAGACCTCAACATCCATTTGAGATAGACGCCAAGGAACTGAACTCTCCTGGATGCTAAGTTTGGGTTCACCTTCCTCCTTCCCAGTATCCATCTCATCCTCAGCTGAAAGAAGCAAACAAGAGGTACCTCTACAATGGTAACGAACACAGAATCTGGTGTCATTTTATTATTTCTTGAAGGTGCTTTGAGAATATGACCATATCTATAAATACAACTGGTGACTGCATTTTGATTATAGAAGATTAACAATAAAATATAATTTTAAAGCAAACATTGCAAAATCTCGAAACTCTATCAAAATATGTTCCTTTTACAAGGTATAAAAGTATTCTTTCAAAATTTTAAATTCAGTTTCAACCAATGGGGTCTCCAAAACTGGATGAGAACAAATGAAAAGATGTGAGATATTACTCCAAAAAGTTTTTTAAAACCCCTTCAAAGAAACCATACAGAAAATCACACTTCTTCACTGAAAGATGGGCAAACTCTGGGAGGGCTCATGTGAGATTCCTATAGAGGTGCCCTCACATTACCCATAGCTTTTGCCAGATGATAATTGCAGGCACAGGAGGGAAATGCACCAAAGAATTGGGGGGGTGGTAACAAGGAGAAAAATAGTCTTTCAAATTTTCATACAGTATTTCCTGAGTTTGTGAATGGTTACTTTCTTAAATGTTGACTGACTTGAAACTACAGGATTCCACAGGTGTACAAGTAGGATGATGGGGAAGGGAGGGGGATGGCTGGCTGAAGCTCTTCCATTTGGGCTAAAGATTTGCTATTTTCAGGCAAATATGCTTTAAAATATTAGCAAAAGGGTCCAGTCCCCAGTTTATGGCAGTTTTGTATAAAGCTTATGAATGAGCACACTTGAACTAAGCTTTTTGTTAAATCTGGGCTTCATCGAAGATCCTCAAGTGACTGACAATGAAGATGATCTTTAAAGGGTCATAGATAATAAGCTTAGACATACAGCTAGCATTAAACCTAATAAACAAAGCTACTTACCAATAGGGTTAGCAAAGAATGTAATCCCTTGGTCTTCATCAGGTGAAAGATCTGAATAAATGAGAGAAATATTCTGAACAAAGGGCACTCTTAATATGCCAAATAGTTACCTTGGTAACTGTATAAGCTTCTTATGTCTCAATAATCAAATTCAAAGCCATGTGAAAATCACAGTTCATGCTTCATTTTTTGCACCTTTGTAATTTTATTTTTATACTGCATTTTCCAATGGTATGATAATATTTTTAGAGGAAGGTGTTCTTATCTTCATCTTGCTTTAACAGAAGTAATTTAATTATTGATCATAAGGTACAATTTTAAAGGGAAATTTACCTAAACTGGAAAATCACATTGCAGCATATTGGGCAAAAAAACTTTTATTTCCCTTGAAGCATGTCAAACTTCAGATGATGTTTTAAATATTTAAATGTACAAAAACTTTATCTTCCTTCCCACTGCCATTCATCAAGTCTGACATCAATTTCTACTTACAGTATACAACTATATCAGTAACAATGTCATATTTTGCACTTTTCATAGTAATTCTTCTGCATACATCCATAAAAGTTTGCAAGAAAATAGGGAAGTGCTGAATGAAGGTGATATAAATATATTTCAATGAAAGGGTGCTTATGATAATTTATTCAAAGCTGTTAATGTTAAACACCCACCAAGGGACCAGCAAGAGTGACCGAGCAAGGTCCAGCAATGGTACCAGGAGCACACAGAAAATGTTTCGTTTCTTTTCGATTCATTTGCTTTTCTACATAATCAAAATGTACAGATACTCAAAATGTAGAACATAAAATGACAGCCTGGTTTAGACCACTGGTAATGTGGATGAGAGTCTGTTTTATTTAAATTAGTTTTGGTTGAAATTATCAGAGGTCAAGCAAACTGGCAATTCCAGAGCGCATAATAGTGGCACTTAAAAAATAATTGCATATTTAACCTTACTACATTAGATACCTGCATTTTTTAAGTACAGGTATCTCAAGAAAATAATTTTAATTGACTGTGATACCAAGAGAGATGTAGTCAAGTCGCTCTTTTCTCGGCAAGTCAAGTCATCTGCTGCTATTTTAGCGACTCGAGTCAAGTCATTGACTCGAGTCTCTGCGTTATTTCAATAGGGGAAAATTCCCCAGAAATTTTCAAGTCACCTAGAGTCAGAGGGTTGTGACTCGAGTCAAGACTTGATTACATGTCTGGATACCAACTTTGTTAAAGAGATCTTACCAAACCTAATGGACACTTGTGTTTGCAAGACTGCTGGACATCATCAAGACCACAACTTCCACACACCCCTTTCTCCCCCCTCCTCCTCAATTCATGCTAGGGCTGCACAAACTGAAGTCACTTGATAGCACAGCCACCTCTTCCTCAAAATGCCATAATTCTTACCCTTCCCTAGAGGCATTTCCCATATGTTTCCTATATGTCAAATTTCTGGCATTTAATATAGAACAGCTGTAATAAGTTTTCAAATTATCGGCAAATTTCTGCAAGTTGAAATCTAAGTTCACATTTCAATTTCCTTCAATCATGAGGCTACTGTTGACTGAGATAACTTTAATTATGAGAATGACTGCATGATGTCAAAATTGTGGGAATTGTTGAAGAGGTAATATTACCACATTATGAATATGACATGAGGTGAGAAAGTGATGTTATCATATAATACTAAGGGAGGGGGTGATGACAGTTGTGTAAAATGAGGTTACACTGCAAAAATTGGCAAATGTAGCCAAACTGTTTCTTTTGCATCCACAGTAAATGCTATTTTAAAAGCAAGTAGTCCTCCTTTTTTCTTTTTTTGAGAAAGTGCCAAGACTGTTTGTGACTAATATCAGACATGTTCAGCTGTTCAATCCTGTATATTATGAGTTACTTACACAAAAGTACTGGTAAGAATGGGTGGTTATGACTGCAGCAAGTGGGGCTGAAAGGAAGTGGGAGCCAAGGGCCATTTGTCTGATGGTTGGCCCAAAGTGACTCCTGGTTCTACTGAAATTTCAATGAACCAGGGGACAGTATTTAGGCACAGAATTACCCCATTTCACAGCCTTCGTATTTTGTATTTCAATAGTTAACAGTACCTTTGTATTTATCAAGTTCAAACATAATATGGACATTACTGCACCACCTGTGGTTTCTGTATCTCCGTAGACATTAAGAGTCTTTAGTTATACTGAAAACCAAGAGTCATCTTTCGACTGAGAAGGGTTTTTGGTGCAGCCAAGTTTCTGGGTAAATCCTGTTATGATTTCAGATTTTCAAGAAGACAGCAAAAAGTTAACTTTTCCAAATGAAAAGCATATACGGGTGATTGAGTAGCTACTATTTTTTCCTTAACTAGTTTCCTTTTCCTAACCATTTTTTATTCTCAAAAGAACCGTGGTAACACATTAGACTGATTTATACCAGTACTTACCCTCTTGCACAGAGCCTACATAAAACAGCCTTTTCTGAGGGGGGAGGTACTGGGCAGGAGACAGGAAGGAGATAGGGGGAGACAGTATAACGAATGGCACAATAAAAGAAATACAAGACCTATTTCCTAAACCATAATGAAATTTTTAAGCGTTGATGCGAAAGCACAAAAAGCCAAAATATGCTTTAACCATTGAAAGTTGCATGTTATCCAAGGACAAATTGATATATTGCAAGTAGTACCGATGAGATCAAATATTGCATAAACATTTGACATGGTGTGGTTGAGAGTCAATGTTTACTCAAACCTTTTGGGTTTGAATAGAATTGACAAAGTTTTAAGTACCTGCTCTAGAATATCCATGCAATGTTTGAATAATAGTTCATCAAAGCTATTCACCTTTCTATCAATTTGTCCATGGAATAACTTCAAAATGTAAAGGAATGCCTGTTTATATGGTACGGTCAGGGTCCGCAATAGCCGGTATTACATCACAGTTTGTGATGCAATTAGCACAGTAGCAATACAAAAGTTGAAAAAAAAACTGTAAATTGCTATACAAAATAAATAAATGCATAGCAGTTTTGCTATGAGAAACAATATCCTTAAGGCAAACCCAGGGTATGGTCTAAAGGGTTATAAAAGAGGCAAAATATTTGGTAGATTTCTGTTGAAAACCCAACTAATTATTCCCTCTCTTACGCTTCCACAAAGTAACACAAACTTACTGTATTAAAGGCTAGGACCTTAAACTCATACAAGTTTAATATATCTGTTCAACAGGCAAGATTAAATCATGAACTTTTATTCATATTCAGTCACACTTGATGTCAGAGTCAGTATGATGATAACACATCTATAGATGTTCTGAAGCAGAAATTTATTCCAATAACTTTGCTAATATTGGGACCATTACAAATGAGCTACTTGTACAACACAAAATGTATGCTGCAGTGCCACTGTCCTTAAGCTCATTTCTGGATAAGTACCAACATATTTTGCAGACCCCAGTGCAACAAGTGAGCCCTAGGCACCTCAAATTCTAGATGAATTTACTATTTATACACTACCTTTTCATGAGACCTAATTTGAAGACCCACACAACAGACACACCCATTTTCCTCCCACTAAGTTACATTCAGCTCTGTGCAGAATGTCATGCCTGAATAATTATGTGCTTCTATGCAAAAGTGCTTGTGTCTCAATAAAAAGTGCTTGTGAAGAAAGGAAAGCAAATGGCTTTAAGTAAAAAATACCAATAGCTGCAAAGAAGTCAACAAAAATGTGGAATGACAGCCAATGAACTAATAGTATGTGAGGATTAAACTTAGTAAAGACGCAAGTTATTTCACAGAGGTACTAGACCACAAGTTATTGCCACAGTATTATAAAAACAAACATGTCCGCTCTAGTCATGGTGCCAAATTTGATTTTGGAAGCAGTCCAATCAAGTCACTGATGTGATTCTGACATGGGCAACTGAGTTATTGTAAAGAGTCAGACAGTCAAGTCAAGTCAAGTCAATGTAGTTATTCAGACATCAGGCCACTGGGTCATTGTAATGATTCAGGCATCAGTCCAGTCCAGTCAAGTAATTAAAATAAGGCAGAGATGCGGCCCCTAATTAAAATTGTCATTAATCCATTTAAGTTTTTGTAATGATTCAGACAGTAGATTCAAGACTCTGTAATGATTTGGTCAGTAGTCCACTGTAGTATTGTAAATGACTCAAATATCAGTCCAATCAAATTCTTGACATTGATCGCAAGGCAATAAATCATTGCAATGACTCATACACTAGTCAAATCAGATCAATAGTACTGTATCAGTCATCTGTCCACTGGAGCCATCTAATGACTCAGACATAAGACCAATCAAGTCATTGTAATGATTCAGACATCAGTCCACTCGAATCAGTGTAATGACTCAGATACCAGTCCAATCAAATCCTTGACATATTCATACATCAATCTTCTCAAGTCATTCATATGATTCTGCCATAAATTATTTCCAAGTCATATGATTCAGACATCACTTCACTATATCAATTTAATGAATAAAACATAAGTCCAATCAAATTACTTTAATGAGTTGGACATGCCAATGAATGATTGCAATGACTCAACCATTAGTCCAATCAGGTCACTGTAATGTACAGCCATCTGTTCACTGGAGTCATGGAGTCATGTAATGACTCAGACATAATATCAATAAAGTCATTGTAATGATTCTGACATCAGTCCACAGGAATCAGAGTAATGACTCTGATATCAGTCCAATCTCACATCTTTGAAAATTTCAGACATCAGTCATATTGTAATTTCTTGAGGCCTGCAGCTGACTCATAACAAAAGGTAAAACTCCATTAACCATTACACCCAAACCACACTGTCTGTAAAAAAGTTAAGCTATGTATGCAAAATGACTTTGCCAAACAAACAGATATTTCCGTGTAATGTAGATAGTCCCATACTACCAAGTTCTACTAAAGTAAATATTTGTATTAATTAATATTCATCTAGACAGATACATTGCGGAAGAAATACTGCGGAAAGAACAACATGAGATGCATCTAAACACTAACATTTGTGGGATACACAAAATATCAGCGAGCTGATTGTGAATGAACTTGTCTAGGATAACATATCACCCTCATGAATTAAAATGTTATTAGTGAATGCTGACTGTAGTGAAAGGAGAAATAAGATGATCTGGTTCTGAGCAGAAGAGTAACAGAAAAAAAAATATATATATATTGCTGAAATAAAAACTCTTTACGGTTTTCTGGAGAATTATGGTTTGAATCACTAGTGCCAGCAGGATGGACCATAATGGATGGGGGAGCAAGTAGTTGAGCTGTTGGTAAAAGAATGTGAAATTATATTTGTTACTTTTTGTTCTAAGTTTCATCTTTATTAACCTTGTTAGAAAAATTCTGGACTTCTTAATCCCAAAGTTGGCTTGTGTGTTACATTTAGTTTCTCATCAGGCAAAGAAAATGTCATTCAGATATTCACAATATAGTTTTTAACTATCAAAACATTTCCTGTACCCTCAAATTCTCATGGAGTTTGAATCTGGCAAGACTGCCATGAATCATTTGTCGTGCCTGTCTAATTTATCTAGTAGAACCCTGTGTGGAAAACTTCTTTTCTCTCAATTCTAAATAACTATTGCCTTGAAGTTTTAAAATAAGTAACACACATCTGACTGATGAAAAACCCTATCAGGTTTTTACAAAAACTTACCAGCACTGTCTTTCTTGTTATATAGTTGTGTCTGCTTCGACTTCTTATGCTGTCTGCGTGACATTTTGTGTTTAAGTTGAATCTCTATACTCCTGTACATCAAAGGCTTCGGATTTTCTTCTACACTTATCTTAGAAGTTGGAGCCTACAGAATCAATCAAAAATAATATTGAAGAATCCCTACCTTTTGCTTTGCAAGGTGTCTCATTCATGTCTTGAAAAATGCATGTCATGCACCTTATCATGTCACAAGGTTAGGGTTAGGGTGGAGAAATGAAAAGAGATTAGGGTTAGAAGTCTTGAGACTTCATAAAATGCATGATAACATGCTAAAGATTGAGTATGGAAGAAGGTTGGTATGCTGAATATTTAACATACTAGTAAATCTGGTTAAAGGTTCATAATCATCAGAGAGGACACAAACATACCACAGTACTACCTTCCAGGGTCTTAACATTTTTTGTCTTTAACTACACCATGCATGCCCTACAATCTGAAAGATTTTAAAGACTTACTTCACCCCAGACAGTAACAATTCTCCCAGCTAAGCTTATTTCTGGCCCCCTCCTCTAGTTTAAACCAACCCTCCTGTCTAGTACACCTCTAAGACAGAGCCATTGCTTGAGGAAATATTGTCAAACATGTGTGCGTCAGCTTAAATCGGGAACGCAACTGACTGTGCAAGTCATTGTTGACCAACCAGAGTGAAACTGTATTTTTAGAATGAATGCCAATCAAAGTACAGTTGTCAACTGTATTTAGAACTCTAGGGCTAGTTCTAAATACAGTTGCTTGCATCTCCCTGGTTTGGGGGATGCCATATCCCCTTTAGAGGTCTAGAGATGTGTGGTCAAAATGTATTGTCCTTGCACAATTGTATGGAACAAATCCCTACTGACAGATAAACTGGAATTATTTCATATACTGTTTACCATTCTCGAGATATACCTCTTCAAAGTTGAATGGTTTTGAAGTAAATCCTAACCTATGCAAAATTTATGATGTGGAATTTTGTAGAGTAATAACACTTCTAACGTCTAACGCAGAAATTACAACTTAAACTACTTGAGAGGTTGTTCACAATTTGATTAGTGACTTTGATACTTTTCAAGTGGGCAACTTTCACTTCCAAAATACATCCCTCAGGGCATAAGGTTACAACTGTCCTTGAAATATGTGCTGAAAAATGCAATAACATAAGACTGTTTGGGAGTATATCCTATGAAGTCATAAATTTACATATTGTGCTATAAATGAATATCCATGACATAGTGCAGGTATGTGTACTGAGTTTAATTAAACCAGTAATTACCTGAAGAGTGGTCAATATTGCACTGATTTGATAGGAATAACGCAGATTTTGTACATTTTTAATTCTGGTTACACCCAAAAAAAACCCAACTTTATCATCTTTTAGGTCAAGAGACCTCAACTAAGCCAAATAACAAGATATCAAGTCTATCTCAACTGGAATCCCTGAAATATTGCTCTTTATATATTACAAAATAATAGAAATTCAAACCTATGATGCACTTTAATAAATCATACTGTAGTAATTTCTTAAAGTTATGACAGGACTAAAATCCAGTACGGCTGTCTACAATACAACACACATATCTACACTTACTGTAACAGAAAAAGGTTACCACTAAAGTAACAGTTAATGTTCTAAAAGGAAAGCAGTAGATTCAATATTTTCATTCTAGACATCTACCACCCCTGATTCTCTGAAATATATGACATACCCTTCACATCTACTGCAATAAACAAGACAAAACCAAGTGAATAAAGCTATATATGACATATTAAATTGTGATGTACGTACATACATCAGGTGGGACAAGCAACTCCATTTACTAGTATCACTAACTTAAAAAAATTTTCTCTCTAAGTGATAGAAGTTTGAACCCGCTTCAACATTCACTTCAGAAGGACTGAAAAAACCTTCCAACTCCCCGCTCTCTCCTTGAACCCTCTCCCTCCCCCCTCCACTCAATTGATCTTGCCTTCTCTTCTCACTGGTACAAAGACCATCTCCAGTGAAACACTCTGATGGTTTGTGTTGAATAATGGTAAGAAATAATTATCAACTTGCATCTATCAATCAAGATTTCAAGTTTATCTATCTATTAATGTTAAACTTAATCATCCCCCTACCAGACTTCAACAAGTATACATTACTTGAGAGAACTGCACTTACACGTGGACGAGATTTGTACATGCTCTTGGCCAAAAGGTCAGTATGACGAAACACCGAATCCTTCTGCTCACGTACAGGAATGGTATTAGTATCTGTAGCATGCATATCTAGGCAGGGCAGACCTTCATTGACAGGCAGCTGGCTGCAAATACAAAGCCACAACAAAGACAAAAAGAAATTAAAAAAAAGCTACCATGCAATTTATCCTAGTGTAAACTGTGACACTGTTAAGTTTATAATTGACACCACTTTATCATTCTATTTGTTCATCTAAAGAAGGCAAAAAACTCATCTCTTCCTCCCCCTCAACTCCCTCCCCCCACCCTCCCAACATCTGAGTGAAATGTGGCAGTTCCTTACTACTTCACAGTGTTAAGGGTAACTTATATCCAGAAAGCCAAAAGGCTTAGTGATTCCTTGCCATATGATAAATTGTAACAAACATGAATCACCCACATGACAAGCATGAGATCCCTCACAGTTATCCTACTTTAGATACCATTGACTGCCACAAAAATGATAGGGCTCTTCTCATTATTAGCAATCCACACACAAAGTATGAGATCTGTCACAATTATACCCTTCTTGAGATATTGTGTTTAAAAGGTTTAGACCTTGTGACCTCTTGTGAACCCAAATGACCTTCACCAAAACCAAAAGAATCTCATCATCACAAACAACCCACATGTCATGTGTGGGATCCCTAACAGTCATCCCGAACAAGGTTTTGACCATTTGGCCTCTGGTGACCCCAAAGGACCTTTGACCACCACAAAAAACAATAGGGATCATAGGGATCATCTACTTAATATGGCCAACCCACACACCAAGTATTAAATAACTCAGAGTTACCCATCTTCAGATATCATATTTAAACGATTTTGACCTCTGTTGACCCCAAATGACCTTTGACCTCCACCAAAAACAATCGGGATCATCTACTTAATATGGCCAACCCACATACTAAGAATGAGATATCCATGAATTTCCCTTCTTAAGATATCATGTTTACAAGGTTTTGACCTTTTGACCTCTGGTGACCCCGAATGACCGTTGACCTCCACCAAAAACAATCTGGATCATCTACTCGATATGGCCAACACACATACCAAGTATGAGATCCCTCAGAGTTACCCTTCTTGAGATATTGTGTTTACAAGGGTTTGACCTTTTGACCTCTGGTGACCCCGAATGACCTTTGACCTCCATCAAAAACAATCTGGATCATCTACTGGGTATGGCCAACCCACATACCAAGTATGAGATCCCTCAGAGTTACCCTTCTTGAGATATTGTGTTTACAAGGGTTTGACCTTTTGACCTCTGGTGACCCC